>QRFJ01006797.1:0-116472 GCA_006176705.1 Cocos nucifera | reverse complement strand
TAACTAATTAGATCTAAGCATCTACTTCAGTAAAATAAAGAACAATAATTAAAGTATAAAAATTAAA
This sequence comes from Cocos nucifera, assembly GCA_006176705.1. NCBI lineage: Eukaryota > Viridiplantae > Streptophyta > Magnoliopsida > Arecales > Arecaceae > Cocos > Cocos nucifera. Next base: position 116,405 of record QRFJ01006797.1, on the reverse strand, counting down.
TTATAATAAAAATAAAAAATTAAAATTAAGTATAATAATAAAATTTTCATTAATTAAAATTTTAGAATTTAAATATATAAAATTTAAAAAAAATAAAATAAATTAAAATAGCCTAATCTCTGATCTTGGATCGGTATGGGTGGAAAGATGGTGTAAAAGTTCAGCTTTTCTTCTCGGCACCAGTTGCCTTGAAGCAGCCATTAACCCAGAGCCTGGCTTCACCCTATACCAAAGCTTCACCTTGATCGGAGATGTTTGTTTTGAAGGCCTAGGGGTCCTTAAATAGATGTTGGAGGGCTGGAGGATTTCTTCTGGGCAATGTGGGAGTAAGGGCTATTTTAATCATGAAAATAGGAAGAAATCTGAGTAAAATTCAAATTAAAATAGCTCCTAAACAAATTTTGTTGAGTTCTTTTAATTCTAGTCGTCAGATGGTGATCCGATGCTTGCAAAAATACCAAAAATAGACGTGTAATAGCCCAGATCAAGTTGGATTAAATTCTGACCATTGGAACATGTTTGATGGTGGAAATTAGGCTATTGATCATGTGTTGAAGAGTCTGATCGCCATCGGGAGCTTTCTGGACCATCGGATCGAAGCTAAAATCAAGCGTTGTCGTCCAATGGTGATCCGGATGAAATCAAAAACCAAATCAGAGTTGAAATAGATCTTGACCGTCCGATCTTGACCGTAAGCAACCACCACCACACGATCGTGCATTTACTATTTTCATGGACCACATGGATCGACCACACCGCACACCGTCACCAATTAGCGCTCCTATCACCAAGTGAAAAGACCAGATTGCCCTATGAGCCATGATGGATTTTCTATAAACCCTTTAAGGGTCTAGGTCTATCACATGGCAAGCTTTGATTTGCCCATTTTTGCGGAGCTGGCGGTTCACACTGTGCTGTAGACCGACAGGTGGCTTCTGGGCTTGAGTCGGCCAGTGTAGCTGGCTTGACGCACTGGCTTGGTTGGCTTGGCTTAGTGCATTTTGATGCACCAACTACTGTGGCATGGCGGATTGAGCCGGTTGAGCTGTATGTTATTTTTAATTTAATTTTTTTTTATTTTATTTTTTTAGAAATTCATATCTTTTCCATTTTAGCTCTATTTTGCTCGAAACTTATTTCATTATGATCATAAAAATAAGCTCTTTCCATTGATATTAAAATTTTATTTTTTATTTTTATTATTTTTTAATTAATTTTTAATTAATAAAAAATATGAATTTCTCAAAAATATGTATCAATTAATTATTAATTCTTAAAAATAAGCATTAATTAATTGATAACTTGATGTTTTTATAGCTAAATTTATGGTACTTATCACAACCCTCAACTTAAGCTTTGCTCATCCTCGAGTAAAGAAAGAATTTAGTTTTAAATACCTTTTAACTTTAAAGTTTCGAATTTTACCTAAGCAATTTTCAAAATGGTCATTAATATTCAGTAGAGCTTAAGTGAGATATATCATTGGTGTATTAATACTTGTCAATAGAAAAATTAAGTAAAGAACATTAAATTTTTTTGATCTTTTTCTAAATTATCCTATCTTTATCTTTGATTTGTCTAAACTTTTTATAGACAAGTGTATTGCTACTTTCCGCCCGATTCATTTGATCTTATTACCAAGTTTACTTTTCTGCATAATTTAATTTCCACTCCATTCTAATTTTAATTTTCGACTTCAAATTCTATTTCCAAATCCTTTTCTTTTTCATTAAAAAAATCAAAGATTTTAAATTTAAAAATACTACCTTTCCTATGGATTTGATCCGACTTGCTGTTATCTTTGTATTTTTAATTATTTTAAGAAGTCGAACTAAACTGATAAACATGGTGTCTTAATGACTACATCGCATTCCTATCAAATATATTATTGATTTTTGGTAATGGAGAACTCCAAGTCCATGGGTATATAGACTCAAATTTTATGTCCGATATAGATGATCAAAAGTTGACATCTAGGAGTCTGTTTGTGTGTAATGATGGTGCTGTCAGTTGGAAGAGTTTCAAGCAGATAGTGATAGCAAATTCCACTATGAAAGCAGAGTACATCACTACATCAGAAGCTGCAAAGGAGGCATTCTGGTATAAGAAGTTCGCGGTAGAGATCGGAGTGATGCGATCGGATGCCATTCCTTTATACTGCGATAATAATGGTGCCATAGCCCTTATTAAGGAGCTGAGGTCACATTAGAAATTCAAGCATATTGAGTAGCGATACCACCTCATCCACGATTATCTTGAGAAAGATTACGTCGAGGTCAAGAGAGTTGACTCTGCAGATAATGCGGTAGACCCACATACAAAGCCATTGGGCCAGCAGAAGATCAAAGCCCATCTTGAGAAGATGGAACTTAGATTTGTAGCTAATTGACTTTAGGTCAAGTGGGAGTTTTTTAGATATGTGTACCCTAAAAGTCAGATTGATTGACACTTGGAATATACTTCTAAGGACAAAATTATAATTTTGACTATAAATAATAAAATTGATTATTTTTTTATCATAGTGTGTATTTTAAATGTGTCTGTGATACATCCTTTGAGATAATGGTAATGATAGTTTATATTTTCAAGAGTTGAAAATTTAAGATATGAATTTTCATTATTAACTCATAAAATGCTTCCGACCGTAGGATCATCATGAGGATGGTGATTAATTCAGAAGGTTGGTGTACGATCACTTCTTTAGAATAGATGAGTCTTAAGTCTATGGTGTAGAGACACCAAAGCGATAGTACACGTACTTGTTAGAGAACGAGGGCACTGAGCATGACCACCTCGAGCAGTCATGAAGAAGTCTACCTTCTCGTCGATGACTGACTCAAAGCTGCAGTGGTATGTCTGGTTCTTTGACTTGAGGTGCATCGATAGTTCACCTTGAGGTTGTTATAGTTTGACTATACCATAACTCAGTCTCCTAGCCATTCAAAACTCTGAGATGTATGTTGGCTATAGCATGTTCATTGTAGGAATTGGATTGCACCAATAGAGGATCTATTTACCTCGGTAGATGAGGAGCAGCCCTATGATGATCATGAGAATCAAGTCCATAAGTCCATGGCTGGTAGAGTAAAATAATAGATAGAGTTTCTATTAGGATTTTCATATTGGACTTGAATCAAATGATTAATTCATATGACGAATATTAGGATTTGACAAGATCACCTTAACCCTAATCCGATCGGGGCTAAAGATAGAGGAACCTAATCACATAGGTAACTGCACCGAGAGATTCGCTTTCAGTTCTGATGGGTTGCCACCATATGCTGCTAGGTGTCATTTATGGATTTTGGGAGCAATTAGAATGATTTAGATGATTGATCATACTAGTTGTCTAAATTAAAAAAGTTCTGATCCATCAAAAGGTGTTTCGATGATGTTGATGATAGAGATCACGACATATCCCATTATCATATAAAACTGAACCAAACTGGATCACACAAACAAGGGTTTGGATTTAGATGTCATCAATTAGACTAACCCAGTTCAATTGATTTGAATAAGATTCCATAAGGTTCAAGAAAATCATGCTAGCACACGATTAAGCCTAATGTTCTCCTTTAATAATCATTAAAGCTTGTCTTGACTGAGCCAAATATATTTGGGCTCACTCAAAAATTTTTACTTGGTCTGATTGGAGGTTGTCCAGATTAGAAAAGGGTTATCTTAATTTATGAGATAAATTTAAAATAACACCTGCCATTTTTGGTCACCTGCTAATTCCTATTTTCGGACATTGGTCAAATATTGACCCTGAATACTTAAACATCTATCCATGTGTCATGCACCTATAGGAGAGTACCTGGAGTCTTGTCCCCCTACTAAAATATAGATAAGAAGAGGGCACACGCCTATGGAGACGTGCACCCCATGAGGATAAAGGAGGAGTCCTATATAGATGGGACTCCAGGATTGCTTCAGGGGATTAAACTCTATGGTGCCAAGAACTCTTGTTTGACCCAGTCTTGGTGCCATCTTAGGCGGGTTTTGAGGGTATCTCATCTGATTGGATTAGATGATGTCATTCCTTCATTCAGATTTAGATCTGATTGCACAAAGTGCCATGATTGGTCGGAATGATGTGGCACTGCATGGCGCAGTAGGATCTATATAAATCCTGTCTGTGCCTAGATTTTAATAGCCCATGTTACAAAGCCTCTCTCCCTCCTTCTCCATGCCATCCTCTAGTCCTCTCTCTCCTCTCCATGCCTAAGGGGTTTTGGATATGAATAAGGTGTGATCCAAGTAAGTGAAAGGCACTAGGAAAGGAAGAAGGCAGCACTACTGCAAGAGACAACGACTGTTCTTCAAAAGGAGTTTTGAAGATCTTCAAGATCAAATCTAGATCTAATTTTTAGAAGATTGATTGAGAAGGAGAAGATCTCTAGATCCTATCGAGTGGATACCGATAGAGGCCAGGCGCTTGCATGGCTACATCCAGAACTTCAAGCAAACATCAGAATTATCATAGGATAATTGGATTATCTAAAATAAAAGTATAATTAAATTAGATTTAATTTATATTTTTATTTTATTTTTATTATTAGATCAATAATATCAGATCTTGAGGAGTCTCATATCTAATTAGGATATTAGAGAAAAATTTTTTGAAATATCCCTCCTGATCCAATCAGATCTAAACAAACCTGATTTAGAAAATAGGTTTTTTCCTTCAAATCCTTCTCACACCAAGGCACTTCTACGTAAGTTTTATTTTTCACCCAAAAGGCTGCCTCCCCTTCCATCTTCCATGCTCCCTCTAATCCTCTCTCTCCCCTTCTTCTACATGCTAAAGGTTAGGTGCAAATTAGAGAAGAAGATCTAATCAAATTATGAAGAGTTTAGCATCTATGCGATGGTGTTCGTGAGACAGACAAGCAGTCTTCTCAAGTTATTTTGAAGGTTCTTTAGATCAGATTCAGATCTGATCTTTGAAAGAATGATTTGAGAAGACATCCAGATCCTAACCAAGTGGATATCGGTAGAGGCTAGGCACATGCGTGGCTCCTTCTAGAATCTCAGGAAAGATCAGGATCATCGCAAGATAATCAGATTACCCAACAAGGTAAGAAATTAAATCTGATTTAATTTTATTTTTAGTTTTTAATATCAGATCATCATGATCAGATCTTAGAACTCTTAGATCTAATTGGATCATTTAGAAATTTTTTAGAAAAATTCACCTCATATTTGATTAGATCTGCACGATCGTACGGCGAAAAATGAGATTTTTCTTCACATTCCTCTTAGGATCCCCTTTCCATCCTTACCCTAGGTTGCTAGGATAGTTTATCTTATATAATAGTGAACCCTAGACATCCTATTTTGACATCTCATAGTTGTTGAGGTTTCTATGTTATTTGTGCTTTTTGTTTTTTGCTTTCTCAACTCTATAAATGAATGTTGCAATCAAATGAAATTGTCTCTTTTCTTCCATAGTCTTGTGCAATGAATGTTATGTTTTCGTGTTGTTAATATCACATAGTTTTTTTGATAATGACAAAAAAGGGGACAAATGGTATCATAAAAAGGAAAAAGAGAAATGGTATCATAAAAGAGAATAGAACAAAAATAAAAAAGAGAGGGGAGAAAAGAAAGAGAAAATAAAGAATGAAAAAAAATGAAAAGAGAGGATAATATGTTTCTTGTTTGCCAACACATGATGAATTACACAAAAAGCAGGGAGTTTTTGTTCTTTATCTAGAAACATTTGTATATATTACATAAATTATAAGATAAAGAGGAAGCAAGCATATTTTAAAACTCTTTTGTGAAGCTTGTTGGTTAATGCAAGGTAAAATTCATATATATCAAGCTTTAACTTTGATTTTATTGCTTCATACTCTAAGGGTTTGTCATCATTAAAAAAGAAGATATTGTTGATCTAGGAATTAATTTTGATGATGCCAAAATACTTGTGTATATTTGGTACTAATGCAAGCTGAGGAGTATGGATATACGGAATCTCTTAATGCTCAAAGATTGTATACATAATTAAGAAGAAGTCCTCTTCAAATTAGTCAAGAAAGAAGTTTTCCATGATTTTTGACAAAAAATGGAAGAGAAGAGTCAACCCAAAAACATTTAACGCTAACTCTGGCACACCTAGGGAAGACTAGCATAGCCCACAATTGACCCCACCAAAACTTGAGTTGATCCCAATACAATCTCAGGGTATCAGATAGAGAGCTATAAGTACAGGACCTTTCCAAAGTCAGTCCTAGCATATTTCAAGTTGACTCCAGTAGAATATGAGTTAACCCCAATAGAATAAGAGTCGATCCCTAAATGGTTTCAAGAAAAGGACAGAGAGCATCAAAAAACTATTTGAACTTGAGTCGACTCCAATAGAACATGAATCGATCTCTAATTTTGTATAGAAGCAGCTCAAAATGGCAAATTCTCGAGTCGACCCCAGCATTCTATGAGTCGACCCTAATTCTAGATCAATCGATCCCAATAGCAAATGAATCGACCCCTGAATGACCATAGTTAAAAAATAGATAGTTATCATGAGACTCTACGCTTTACGAGCTAATTGCTAAAGAAGTCGAGTTGACCCTTGATCAAGATGAGTCGATCACAAAAAATCAAGAGTCAACTCTGTGTCTGATAGTTCAACAACTAATTTTGCAGAATATTTCTAACAAGCTAAAAGTGATTGTAACGGCTAGTTTGAGCTATCCAATGGTCATTTCACCTCTTTCAACAAATTTTGGACATGTTTGGGTGAAGAATTTAATTGGAAAACATATGGAAGCTAAGAAAAAGGGCACCTAAACAAAAAGAAAAGGAGAAGTTAATGGGGATTTCAATTCCACACCTTCTAGCATCTTTGAAAAAAGATCTTGAGTGTGTTCATTGTACGACCTACTAGCTGATCAATCCTTTAAAATTTTCCTTCAAGCTTCTCTGAAGTAATCAAGGAGGAAGTTAACATATTCAAGATCTTTCATCATAGACTTCATTAAGTTTCCAAGAGTTTAATTTACTTGAGCTTTAAATTGTTTATTTATTGTATTCTTGAGTTGTAACAAGTTTCTTGGGGTGGAAGACTTGAGGATTTAGGCTTGTCTAAGCCCATAATTAGATGCTTGTATTTGACTCTAGGGAGAATTAGTTGGGAAGGTTGTGATTGGTGAGCCTGAGCAAAACCAACTATGTTTGATTATGAGCTTGAATAAAAACAACCAAGTGTAATCAAGATGTGATTATAGTTGAAATTCCCAATCAGCGAGTCTTGGAGAGTACATGTTGGTGTTGAGTTGAGCATTGAATCACTATATATGTGCTATATTTGTGATTGTGTGTTTGGTTCTATTTTATCTTGTATTGCTGCACTTATTTCTCTTTTGGTGCCTTACAAGCATACTAATTTCTTGCAATAGTGTATATATTTGTTTTAAATTTTAAGATCTGAATTCATCCCTTCTTCTTGGGTTGCTATCTTTAGGAACATCATGGTTGATACATGGGTTTGTTCATAACATTACTAGCCTCCAACATGTAGTAAGACATGAAAAAAATCTGACAGGCATGCATGATTAATTAAAATGCAGTGGAATAAAATCAGATTGAAATATGCATGCAGACAAGAGAAAGCATCTCAAAATAGGATCCCTCATAGTTAATACTAAGATGTAAAATAAAATTAGGAAGATCAGATCTTCATCTTGTATAGATAGAATTTCACCGTGATTCGATGATCGTGGATGTTTTCATAGATTCATTTCGAAACCGCATACATGTCCGATCTCTATAGGTGTCCAAGCAGGAATGGCATAGGATGCTACCCGATCCTTGTGTTAGATATATGTGCCCTAGAAGCCAGAATTGGTTGACACTTGTAATACACTTCTAGGGGCAAAATTATAATTTTGACTATAATCAATAAAATGGGTTATTTTCTATCACATATGTGTATTTAGTGTCTGTGATACATCCTTTGAGTTAATGATAATGATAATTCATATTTTCAAAAGTTGAAAATTTAAGACATAAATAATCATTATTAACTCATAAAATGCTCCCCACCATAGGATCATCACAAGGATGGTGATTGATCCGAAAGGTTGGTATACAATCACCTCTTTTTAGTAGATGAGTCTTGAGTCTATGGTGTGGAGACACCAGAGCGAGAGTACAGGTACTCGTTAGAGAATGAGGGCACTGAGCGTGACCACCTCGAGTAGTCATTAGGAAGTCTACCTTCTAATCAATGACTGACTCGATGCTGCAGTGGTGTGTCTGGTTCTTTGACTTGAGGTGCATCGGTAGTTCACCTTGAGGATGTTATAGTTTGACTACACCATAACTCGATCTCCTAGCCATTTAGAACCTTGAGGTGTATGTTGGCTATAGCATGTTCATTGTAGGAACTGGATTGCATCAAGATGGAATCTATCTACCTCGGTGGTAGAGGAGCAGCCCTATGATGATCATGAGAATCAAGTCCAGAAGCCCATGGCCATGGTAGAGTGAAATAATAGAAAGAGTTTCTATTTAGGTTTTCACATCGGACTTGAATCGAATGATTACATCATATGATAGAAACTAGGGTTTGACGAGTTCACCTCTTAACCCTAATCTGATCGGAGCTCAAGATAGAAGAACTTAATCACACAGGTAGCTGCACCAAGAGGTTCGCATTCAGCTCTGATGGGTTGCCACCATATACTGCTAGGTGTCACTGGTGGATTTTGGGAGCAATTAGAATGATTTAGATGATCGATCATTCTAGCTATTCGAATCAGAAGAGTTCTGATCCATCGAAAGGAGTTTCGATGATGTCGATGATAGAGATCATGACATATCCCATTACCATACAGAACTGAACCTAACTGGGTCACACAAACAAGGGTTTGAATCTGGTGATCATCAATTGAACTAATCTAGTTCAATTGATCTGAATGAGATTCAATTAGGTTCAAGAAAATCGTGCTAGCACTCGATTGAACCTAACGTTCTTCTTTTACTATCATAAATAGTTATCCTGACTGAGCCAAAGGAGTTTGTGCTCGATCAGAGGCCTTCACTTGGTCTGACTGGAGAGCCTATCCAGGTCAGAAAAGGATTGTCTTATTTTGTAAGATAATACCTGCCATTTTTTATCACCTGCCATTTCTCGTCCTTTGACTTTGGTCAAAAGTTGACCTTTGACTGGTCAAATATTGACCATTGACACTTTGACTTCTGTCCACATGTCACGCACCTATTGGAGAGCTGGTGGGGGCTTGTCCCCCTACCAGAAATTGGCAAGGAGGAGGGCGCAGCCAAGGATGGCGTGCGCCCAAGCTTGAGGCGCCCACGAGTCCCTATTGGACAAGGACTCCATCTTCTTATTAGATTTTGATTAGACTCCTCCTAAGAACCAACTTTGATTGGTCTTAGGCACCATCTAAGGATGAATCCAAGGGACTCTATTCCCACCAATCAGATTTAGATCTGATTTCATAAAGGGTTGTGATTGGTTGGGATGAAGAGGAGTTGGATCACACATAGTCTATAAATAAGACCCTGCACCCAACTCAAAAAGGAGAACAATTCTCTACGCCCCAAGGCTGCCTCTCTCTTCCTCCTCCATGCCAAGTTCATCTTCTCCCTCTCCTCTCCATGCCCAAAGAAGTTTGGGATCTCAGTTGGTGCAATCTAGGTGAGAGAAAGGCGACAGAAAGCTAGAAGGCTGCGCTGCTGCAAAGGACAACTGCTGATCTTCGAAAGCTATTTTGAAGATCCTCCAAATCAGATTCAGATCTAATTTTTGGAGATGTGATAGAAAAGAAGAGGATCTCCAGATCCAACCTAAGTGGATACTGGTAGAGGCCAGGCACTTGCGTGGCTAGATCCAGAACCTTCCACTGCTTATAGGATCATCAACGGGTAATAGGATTACCCTACATCAAGATAAATTAAATTAATTTAATTTATCTATATTTTATTTTAATTATTAAAATAATAAAAATTAGATCTAAAATATTTTAGATCTAATTTGAATCAAAGAAAAAATTTTTTAAATATATCTCTTGATCCGATCAGATCTGAACGAACCTGATCCGAAAAATCAGGATTTTCCTTCAACTGGTATCAGAGCCAAGGTTCTAAAGTATTTAGATCTAATTTTAAATTTATTTTAATTAAAAAATAAGTATTTTTAGATGTCACATGAGATGTGATCAGATCTGAAAATCAGAAAAAATTAAAATTAAATGATTTGGATCTAAGATTAGAAAATATGCATGACTAGTTCTAAAATAGAATAGTTCTATAGAATAGTCTTGCATGTTTATAATTTAATTTGATTAAATCATATTTTAGATCTATTTATTTACTATTTTTTGATATTATAATTATTATAATAACATCTAAAAAATAGCAAATAAAAATTATTTAATTTTAAACATCATATGAGATATGATTGATGCATGTCTAGACTAGTTGTAGAATAGTTCTACATAGTTGTCTAGATTAGAGTTTATTTTGATAAGATCAATTTAAATCTAATTTTTTAGATTATTATGAGATAATTTAGATCTAAAAATATGCATGATTCGATACATGAGATGTATGCAAAATATGCCATGATTAGATCTAATTTGTATATGAGATATATGATATAGATCTAAAACTGTTTTGTAGTATTGCATGTTCCTGATTAAGGCGTTCCTCTTAGGCCGTCCGATCATAAGAATGAAGAAGGGTTTAAAGGCCCTCTCCTTCCCATCCGATGGGGTGTTCTTATGATGTGTAGGGGTGCTGCGCGTTCGTCCTTAATCAGAAACCCAAAACTTACTTTCTGCAAAATCCTAGATCCTGAAACCCTAGGATTTATTGTGCATATTTTATTTATGAACCCTACTTAATTAAAAAATTAAGATTATGAAATATTAATTAGGTCTAAAATTAAGAATTTTAGATCTAAGACATATTCATAATACTGGGTTCGGGCTTGGGTAGCTCAATTAGGTCTAAGCGGTTGATCAAACCGAATCAAGAGTTGGTTAGATGGGATCAACAATGCTTAAATTGACCAGCCTAATAGGATTAAGTCTGGGTCAAGATCGAGTCACGATCAAGCAAGACCTAATTAGGCTCAGAGGTTAGAGTCTGGATTGTAGGCTAACCCAATTGGTTCTGGCTCAACAATTTGGTGTCTAAGGTAAGTTTGGCACATACGACCGACTGATTTTTAATTGGGAAGCTACTCGACCTGAATGCATTCTTGTACGAGTTAATGGCATATCCCTTCCACCGATCTCACTTACCTGGCCATATCTGTTGACACAGTTCTGATTTGAGGTGGTCAATAATCCGAGCTAACCCATGCCACTAGGTTAGTCATAATTGTTATGACTATGACAAGTCTAGTTTAATGAGACCTGAATCAATTCTCCCTAAGAAAAGATTAAGTCTGAGGTCTTCCACCATTGTAGATGTGCGGGCCCTTCCCGGGGTTGATTGTTCTCGGCTGGATACAGTGGCTCAGTTGCACCGGGAAAGATGCAACCATGTCTATTAGGCATTGGATGCTATGGGCTGGAGGATGAGTTGGGCTCAATATTTTGGATACGGTGAGAGACTCAATTAGGAAATCCAGTCTATGCAAATGGTGGGTCTGACTTAACTAAGGAGTGGATCAATATTTCGGATACGGTGAGATTCATGAATTAGAGACCAAGTTTGGGTGCACCATGATTAGAGAATCATTGAACAAGAGTTGTTCACTCATTGGCTAACCCATCACCAATAACTGTTAGGTGAGGTGATGAGTCAGTTGGTGAGACCGCACCACCCACTAGAAATCATTAATCATGGAGATTTTTGCATCTCTACAGAGGGAGTGTAGGGATCCAAGAAAATAGTGGGAGCTAATTTGTTTAAAAATAAAATTTCTAAATAAATTGGTCAAGTCATAATTACAGTATCTAACTAGAATCTTTGACTCTCTACAGAAAAAATGTCTGCGTCCAACCCATTAGCACGTATCCTGGACACACATAGACTGACCGGACCCAATTATAAAGATTGGCTCAGGAACTACAAAATCATTTTGGGTTTCGAGAAGTTAACCCATGTATTGGACCAGGACCCTCCCACCTTACCAGCCCATCCATCCACTGAACAGAGAGCGTCTCTGAAAAAATGGATAGACGAAGATAATAAGGCCAGATATTACATGTTGGGCTCGATGTCTGATGAGCTCCAGCACCAACATGAAGATATCGGGACTGCTCGCCAAATGTTGGCTCACCTGCAAGGAGATGTTTGGTGAACAGAGTCGCGCAGCCAAGTATCAAGTCACGAAATGACTTTTTAAGGCTAAGATGCATGATGGGCAGTCAGTCCAAGATCACTGTCTGACATGATGATCAAGGACATGGAAGAGCTTGAGAAGCTCGGTGTGAAGTTAGACTTGGATCTGCAGAATGATATTATTCTGCAATCCTTGACTGATGCATATGGGCAATTCATCATGAATTACCACATGCATAAACTTCAAAATTCCTTGGCCGAATTAATGAATATGCTGGTCACCGCTGAGCTTTCTATGAAAGGTTCTAAAGGCTCAGTTCTTGCTATGGAATGGACTTCTTCCAAAAGAAAGTCTTATGGAAAGAAAAAGAAGTCTGCGAAAAAGCAGAAGGTGGAAGGAGCAAAGAAGAAGAAGGCAGAGCCGAAGAAGAAAGGCCGATGTCAAAGGAAAGTATTTCCATTGCAACAGCGACGGCCATTGGAAGCGGAACTGCCCTACTTACCTGGCCACCCTGAAGAACAAGAAGGAAGGTCCTTCTGGAGGTATGCTCGTTATTGAGTCTAACCTTACGATTTCTTCTGCATCCAGTTGGGTGCTTGACTCTGGTTCTAGTGCTCATCTGTGCACTTCCATGCAGGGTCTTGAGGATAGCAGGAGGCTGAGGGATGGAGACATGATCCTATGCATCGGTAATGGAGCAAGAGTTGCTGCAGTGGCCGTGGGAACATACCCTCTTCGATTACCATCTGGTTTAGACTTAGTTTTGAAAGACTGTTATTATGTGCCTGCAGCTAGCAGGAATTTGATTTCTGTTTCATGCTTAGCACTAGAAGGCTATGTGATTACCTTCTTTAAGGACCATTGTAACATTCTTTATGAAAGAAATAAAATTGCAAATGGTTTCCTTATTAACGGTCTTTATCAGCTACATATTGATGTACCTGTTCTAACTATCGAGCAAAACGTGAATGCCAAACGACCTAGGGATAGTCCAAATGATAGATATCTATGGCACCTGAGATTAGGTCATATAGCAGAAGATAGGATCAACAAATTGGAGAAAAATGGGCTATTGAGTCCATTGACTTTCGAGTCATATCCAACTTGTGAATCTTGTCTTCAAGGCAAAATGACTAAACTCCCTTTTGTAGGACATGGGGAGAAGGGCCACAGATCTCCTTGCCCTAGTACATACTGATGTGTGCGGCCCATTTGATGTGCCGGCTAGAGGCAATTTTGTCTACTTCATTACCTTTACCGATGATTTGTCTAGGTATGGGTATGTGTATCTTATGAGACACAAGTCTGAAGCTTTTGAAAAGTTCAAAGAATTCAGACATGAAGTAGAAAAATAAAACTGAAAAACCCATTAAGGTTCTTCGATCAGATCGAGGAGGTGAATACCTTAGCCGAAAATTCCTAGACTATCTCAAGAAAAATGGCATAGTCTCTCAATGGACTCCACCAGGAACACCTCAACTCAACGGGGTTTCAGAATGGAGAAATCGGACTCTATTGGATATGGTCCGATCCATGATGAGCTTCACAGACCTTCCTGATTTTCTTTGGGGACACTTCATTGTTAACTTCAATTTATCTACTGAATAGGGTTTCCTCTAAAACCGTTCCTACCACACCGTATGAGATATGGCATGGTAAGAAACCAAGTCTGAGTCATCTCAGAATTTGGGGTTGTCCGGCTCATGTCAAAAGACAACAAGCGGACAAGTTAGAGTTTAGGTCCTTCAGAGCTCGATTCATAGGATATCCTAAAGAGTCATTAGGATACTATTTCTACATTCCAGAAGACCACAATGTGATTGTGAGTCGACATGCCATCTTTCTTGAAAAATAGTTTATTCAAGATAGCGGCATTGGAAAGCAGATTAAGCTTGATGAGAAAGTCTCACAAGTACAACGAGCTAAGGACCAATTGGAACCAAATCAGGTTGAGCCAATAAGAACACTACCTCCTCCACCTCGTAGATCGGAAAAGAGTTTTTCCATCCCCCTGAAAGATACTTAGGTATTATTTCAGAGGAAGTAGAGAAAATGTTCCTCGTAGGTAATGGTGCTCATGGTGATGATCCCAAAACCTACAATGAGGCGATATCAGATATCGACTCCGAGAAATGGCTAGAGGCAATGCAGTCAGAAATTGACTCGATGCACTCAAACCAAGTCTGGACCTTGGTAGATCCACCAGAAGGTATAGTACCTATTGGGTGTAAATGGATCTTCAAGAGAAAGATTGGTGCAGATGGAAATGTGGAGACATTCAAGGCTAGACTAGTGGCAAAAGGTTATAGTCAACGCGAAGGCATTGACTATCAGGATACCTTTTCTCCAGTGGCTATGCTAAAATCCATCCGCACATTGCTTGCCATTGCAGCCTATTTCGATTATGAAATATGGCAAATGGACGTGAAAATGGCATTCTTAAATGGATATCTTGAGGAAGATATCTATATGGAACAGCCGCTAGGTTTCACATCCAGTGATACTGATCACAAGGTTTGCAAGCTGCAAAGGTCCATATATGGACTTAAGCAAGCATCTCGGAGCTGGAACACTCATTTCAATGATGTGATCAAAATGTTTGGTTTCATCAAAAATGAAGAGGAACCATGTGTCTTCAAAAAGGTCAGTGGGAGCGCTGTTGTCTTCCTCGTATTGTACGTGGATGACATCCTCCTTATTGGGAATGATATTCCCATGTTGACAACAGTCAAATATGGTTGTCCAAGGAATTCTCCATGAAAGACCTAGGTGAAGCATCCTTTATTCTAGGAATTAAGGTCTATAGGGATAGACCGAATAGGATGCTAGGACTTTCACAGAAGATGTACATAGAGGAAGTACTAAAGAGGTTTAGTATGGAAAACTCTAAGAGGGATTAATACCCTTCAGACATGGTATTCATCTTTCCAAGAAGATGTGCTAGCAACCTGAGGAAATAGAACGCATGAGCAAGATCCTTATGCTTCTGCAATAGGGAGCCTCATGTATGCATGCTCGTACACGACCTGATATAGCCATGCTGTGAGTGTCACAAGCAGATATCAGTCAATCCAAGTTGTGTAATTACACAGCCCACACGCGACTTACTAACTGAAATTGTATATCTAATGTATTTGAAAGTAGAATTAGTGTCCAGCCTATGACGAGTGATGCTTTGAAGGTAACATAGAGAATCTGCGAGCTCAGGGAATATGACAAGACGCTTGCGAATCTTCATCGTGCCGAATGTCAGTATGATCGACTAAGTGAATCGTCTAAGGGACATCTATGATCGTGTGTGTATTAGTGGTCCGATGATCCGTTGTTAAGCTGAAAGAGTTCTTTTCAAGCAAATACTTCATGTTAAAGTAAGCAGATTCATACTTTATTATGTTACCGTATTTGTCATTATGTTCCCATTAATCGAATATAGGTCTGCCTATTGGAGCCATGATGTGCAGTAATGTATTTTGGTAGCCATAGACTACTGATTTGAAAGGTATTCATTGATTAGTCATTGCACTAGGCAGCATAATTAATACTGATCTGCATGCGAGTAGGCTAGAGTGTAGCATTCTGGTAACTAGTCAGTCACAGTATTGCTCCGATACATAAGCTTAGCACGTAATGCTATTACTATTGAAGATCATTTACTCAAACATATGTATTATACCTCTATGATGGTTACCAAGGGTCAACTGGTTTGATGCATGTCCTCTAATACTGAGTACGTCAAATTAATGACGTAAATTCTAGCTTGCTAAGGTGCGTAGCTGCTTAGCAATAGCTCATTTCTTTCCAGAAGTTACGAATCGATATCACATTGAGCTATGATACATGCTGCACTCACTTATGATATGAGTTTGAGTAGAGGATTCATGTGAGCGTCAAGAGAACACGAATCAATATCTATGCAAGATAATAGCGGTCAGACTCTACATACTTATACGCATCTGAATTGGATACAATAAAACCTGAAGCCCATTATGAGAATGATGGGATTAGTGGAGCGATTGCGATAGACAATTGTGTGCTCTCTCTTAGATAAGTGGGAAGATTGTTAGAGTATAGATAGTAGTGCTAGTAGTCAGTTAATTGGACTGTACACTTGGTGGATACACTTCTAAGTTGCTAGATTTATGAGTATCTCATGATCTGTATGATATCCTTCAACGTATGTACTATGTGAGTGGATTCCTTTTCTCCATCAGCTTATAATGCTGTTACTTTACGTATCATGCTGATACATCCTATTGATTTGAATAGAGTACATGATATTCATTATTTAAGATAAAAATTTAAGTACGAATATAGTAATCATCTAATTATCTCATCACAATGTGCTTGTGTCCTATCATGAGGATCATAATATTAGATAGATATGCGTGCACTTTGATCCAGGTAGGTCTGTGTATACTATCGCTCTCTGTTAGTAGATGGCTTTGAATGTCTAATGGTGTGGAACTACCTGATAGTAGAGTCACATAAAGAGTATAGCTCCCCAGATTATGGTAATGATGCGTGTTAGTGAGCCTAGATCCAGGTGACCGACAGCCTTGCAGATGATAGTCATTGAGGAATGACTCAGACTTGGTAAGTTTTGCTTACCATGCAGTATACTCACTACATGTCGGATGTATTGAAACCGTCGATGTCTGGCAGTGAGGTAAGGTGTCTATGTATCTTAGATCGAGATGTAGGATGCATTCGATGTAATGCCTGTAGATAACTAATTAGTTCTGGCCAAGAAAATAGGAAGGTTTGTGAATCTCATCATGGATAGGACCATATCCAATAGTCGAATTTTCCGTTCTAAATCCGTTGAGTTGAAGAGTATTTCCTGGTGTGAGTCGGTGCAGGAACACCACGTATTATTTTATTGAGAACTATGCCTACTTTTCTTTGAGGAGTAGGTCTCGTTGAATTTTTAGCCTAAGAAAGGTATTCTACCTCTCGCTTATATCGAAGAACTTTAATGGGTTTTTCAGTTTTTTTTTATCTTTATTCTTATGTGCTTATGAACTTTTTGCCAATAACGCATTCAGACTTCGTCTGCTCTACGTCATTTGATATCGACTGAGGCTGTAATATTTCGGACTTATATGATTGTTCATTCTATATGGGAATGGAATTGCATCAGATGGAATGTATCTACCTCGGTGGTAAGGAGCACGCCAATAGACGATCATCGAAAAGGTAATGAGTATTGCTTATAAATTGCGCGTCACTAGAGACGGTCAAGTCAAAATGGAAGCTAGCACCTTATTTATGCAAACCCATGAGATCAATGCAGTATTACTAGGAAGCAATAGTGAGATTCTTTATATCTAAGGAGTCCCGATTTCACACATCGGACTTGCATGTATCATGAATTACAGGGTCTATGATAGAAAACTAGGTGTTGACGAGTTCACATGTTCTTTAGATGCGCGATATTGTCTTGAAGCACAAGATTTCACAGAGTTGATATGAATCTGTGATACAAGTCAGAGTGTAGACGATACTGATCGTAAGCACTTGAACATCACTTTAAAGTGCTACGCTAAATTCATCCAAAAAGTTCGGTGTCATACGGTCTCTGATGGGTTGCTCATCCCTATTAACTGAGCATTAGGTATATTTAGTGTCGATTTGGTTGCGCATAGAGCATATTCCTATATTAATGATATATGCCATCGTATGGATCATTTGGATTCATTCTAGCGCTGTTCTGACATTCGAGGATAGTTCATGAATCAGCATCGAACAGGGTAGTATATCAGATGTAGCTGGATCGAAAGGAACATTAGTACGAGATAACTATTCACATGCACACATCCTCCTATTTACTCTATATAATGAAGTAATTGATATACTAATAGAGCATGAGGTACACAAATAGGATGTTAGGTATATTTGACTGATATCAATTGACATAGCTGATAGTTCGTACTGTATCGATTCAGATACTTGAAACTAGAGATTAATATAATATGGTTCCAAGGCAGTATGTTTATTGTGCGTGACTAGGCACTCATGTATTAGACCACTATCTACCTCTTGAGAAGCTATGTTTCTAACAGCATTTTGAGCGATTAATGATAAATATGTCTGTTCTAACTGGAGGCACAAGAGCTAGAGTTATATGTGACATCGAGGAGTTATGTACGAAGGAGCTCTCTAGCTTTGCTGTCTCGAAAAGCTGCGAAGCAATCATTCTTTACGTGTTACAAAGAATAGGTTGTTGTCTATATGTATTTGCAGTGAAGATAGTACGTCTACAACTGTTTTCTAGCGTCTGCTATCGCTTTACATTTTCTATGGGTCACTTTGACTATTGGTCAAGTGAGCAAAGTGTGCATATCTTGAGAACATGGTCAAAGGTGCAAAGCACCTAACTAGGAATTTGCCAGAAAACATCATAAGGTTAATACCAATTGCAGTTCGACCAATGTCCACGAGACTTCCTTCCTTGTTGCTGTCACTTAGGGTGGCCAGGCTAAGTATGGGCCGTTCCGCTTCCAATGCACGGTTGCAAGGAAATACTTCTTTACAAGCCTTTTCTTCGACTAGCTTTTCTTTTTCCTCCCCTTCTGCTTTTCTGGAACATCTATTTAGAGCATTGATCTGTTTTCTTTCCGAGAAGACTTTCTCTTGTCTGGAAGGGAAGGTTTAGTTCCATAGCATAGCTTACACTATGATGAACCTTTTGCAATTATGGCATGAGAAAAAGTTCAACTGTGACCAGGCAGTGCTCTCGATGTCATGTCAGGCACGGCCTAGTGTGGCGTGCGCATGACGATGGATTGAGGCTATCCCAGGATAGGAAGGTTCCTATGCGTATCAGTGGATTATCCATCTTCTTATTGGATTCTGATCTAGACTCTTCTAAGAACCAACATTGACTGATTCTAGGTGCTCTCTTATGAAGATATGAATCAAGGTAGCTCTATATGCATATTCTACACCATCAGATTTATATCTGATTTCACAAAGGATTGCAAGTGATTTGCAGAATTGAGGATGCAAGTAGGCTGAGCTTGAGATCAGCTGCTAGTGATCCATATAGTAAACTAACGTTACCCTACGCCGGAGCTTTGCTACAGATCTTCCAAGCTCTCAATGAATGATAGACAATTAGTAAGTGATCCATTGCTGGATCTGACCTGTCACGGCTTTGCTATTGCAAACAGATAGACTCTTAAGCCTTTCCTAAACAGCTCCTATTTCGCATAACTTATAGATACTTGTTGCACTGACTCTGGACCTCGTGCTCATCTGCAAACATCCATCGTGTCGGTGTACTGGAACGTGGATAGGACAAGAAGTATATTTGGGAGCAGTGCCTATAGTTGAGTGGCTGGTTCATGTATGTAGCTGGAGCTCATAGTGAGCTCGACTCAATGATCGGCAGCTTAGACATCATGAACTGCGTATTATGATAGGTGTCTAGCGTCTGCATTTTTTTTAGCTAAGGACGCTCTGACACAGAAAAAAATTTCCTTATTTGAGACTACTGTAGTATTTGAAAGTTGTTTTAATTGAGGATGGTTGAAGTGTGATGCATGTGCTACAATCAGGATACTTCTAGAGTATCGTGATATGATTTGGAGACCTTATGATAGTAGTATCAAAAAGATGAGGTATCCTTGAACTAATGAGTATCATCTTTCGTTAGTGGCGTGGTGACTACTATCTTATAGATGGTGGTTACGAGATCAAGATCTATAGTGTGCTATAGGTCTCAGGATCTAGCAATCTTGCGCTGCTTAACAGGATCATGCAACGGATACTTAGATGTTATTCTATACACGGAACTGTACAACTAACAGGATATTTAATTAAGTCTAGATTTAACTTCTTATCTATATTTTAATTTTAATAGTTATGAGATACTTTGCAATGACATAGATTGCATTTATACATTCATGGATCTGATTCGTTTATTTTTAAACAAATTAGCGATAAAAGAGAGAAACTTATAGATATTTTGATCCCTATGCTCTTGATCCTGATCAACTGCTTTGAAAGAGAAGATCTGTGCGGTCATAGAGGAAATCAGTTGATAATTGCACTTAATCGATGCTCTCTCGTGCGTTGTCTAAGAATTGTACGCTAACCACCCTAAGATGAATCTGCTATGGATTCACGCGCTCAACACTATGTGAATAGTTAACTTGGTGATGCTCGGTATAGCTCGATGCAGTAGAGAAGCAGGAGCATATAGATCTCACTTAATGCTTCTCTATTCTCTATTCATCTCGGTCGCTCACCTCTAACTTGGTGTGTATCTCTAATTCAGAGAGATAAATGACCACATATTCGTCTTATTATGTGCATGGGTGATGGGCATAGGAATAGCGACGTCACGTTATGTTGTAGCGAAGAGGCACATAGACACCCGACGAGAGTTGGATGCACTAGACTGGGTCGTAGTTGAGTCTCTTAACATATCCAAAATATTGGAGCGGGAGCAACGGATCCATCTGTAGAGGCGGCACTGAGATACATCCAAAATAATCTAGATCTTACATCACTAGTAGGCATCAATGAGTTTAGATACTTCCGATGCATATAACATCGAATGCCATAATCAGCTTAACGCTTAGACGAAGTCATAGCCTAACTCAGAATGCATTGGGCTTGAGAGCGCCCATGGTAGATTCACCTGTTACGGATGTATGAAACTTGTAGGCTTTGGATGCTCCCCCTTATTTATGCTATGAAAATGGGCATCAACTTTGGAGCGCTCCATCAAAGTGCATTGATATAAGGTGCGAGTTAGTCAATGAATCTCTCTAGATAGACGAGGTGCCTATAAGAAATTCTAATATCTTTAGAGGAGATTGTATTTCTTAGGTGAATTTCTCTATTAGTAATCGAGTATGTAGTGTGATGCTTAAACGTAGTAGTTCGTCAAGGTAGAAGATACGTGCTAAATCATGTAATAGTCTATACCTATCGAGAGGAGTTCTATAGGTGCTATTAGGCTTTAGCGTATTCATAAGCTCAGACGTCAACGATCCCTATGCAAATGCGTAGATTATTTCATTGAGTAGACTAGGTGATTCCCTAGGATCGTTACTACTATTGGATTGAGGAGTATGATATTGATCATCATCAGAAATACTAGTTGTGAAAGGAGACTATCTTCAATGGAGTCTCAAGAAATAATTCTATAAAGTATCGAGTAACATTAGGTAGAAGATGAGTTATTGATCATTAAAATAATTCTCATTGATCTCATAATCTACCAATGACACCTAATAGTATGTAGTAGTTACTCAGCAATTACTTAGACACAAATTATTGGCAAACATTGGGTTGCCTATAATCTAGA
The DNA here is from genome assembly GCA_006176705.1 of Cocos nucifera. Lineage (NCBI taxonomy): Eukaryota > Viridiplantae > Streptophyta > Magnoliopsida > Arecales > Arecaceae > Cocos > Cocos nucifera. The sequence goes on along the minus strand of QRFJ01006797.1, from coordinate 94,821 downwards.
TCTAATCTAGCTAATTAGGTCTGCTTGTCGTGATCGATCTTGATAGACTTATCTTTAGGCTGTAATTTAAGCATTGTTGATCCCATTAACCAACTCTTGATTGATTTGATCAACCTTAGACATTGAGCTACCCAAGCCGACTCATTATGAATTTCTTGTCTAAATTCTTAATTTTAGACCTAATTTATATTTCATATCTTAATCTTAATTAGTAGGGTTCATAAATAAATATGCACAATAACATCAGGGTTTGCTAGAAAGTAAGTTTTGTGGTTCTCTGATTAAGGCGAACGCGCAGCATCTCACAACATCATAAAAACCCTCATGGATTGGGAGAGGGTCTTTAACCTTTCTTCATTTCTTATGATCGGATGGTAAGCACACATCAGTGCTAAATAGTAATAGTGATTACGTAGTACTTATATGTAAATCCTACTGTTAGATATTATTTAATTCTTCATTACTTCATAGAGTTATCAATTATAGATTCTAGATATGACAATGGAAGTTATGATAAAGCTTGTCCATAATTCTGTCATCAGTATGATCATATGTACATATATTTTAGTTCGAGTCCCATATATTATCTTCATATAGATAAGACTTGCATGAGGTGATGCCTGTGGCTGATCTTATTATGTGTGGCATCATTACATATCTAAATGCACAATAGACTCTTGATAGAATGCTTAGATCCTTAGTAACATCATTTGATATGGAGCTTGAGTCTTATCTCTTAAGGTTGATAGTCTCTATCTATAGGTTTGCTACATCCCTTAACTACTTCTATATAAAGTCTAGACTGACTGCGCACATGCACTGTAAGTGACTCCATATGAGGTAGGAATCAAAGTTGTTATGATTAGATAATGATCTAATTGAATTATTGTAACTGTATCTACATGAATAGTTCGATGACATGTTATTATACCAAATGGTAAATAGAAATATTTGATCACTATGGAATAACAATACTAAAGATATAGTCAATATATTGACGTAGTGGATTCTTTTAGACATGATGTATATAGTGATTAAATTAATGATTTGATAATATATGCTTGTATCCTTATTCTATTAACGAATAAACTCTTAGTCTATCTACTTTAGAATTATACCATATCTACTCAATATATTACTGAACTAGTAACTCGCTTCTTATCTATTAGTCTAAATAGTGATCGGTAGCCAACGGTGCACCAAATCTTTTTATTGTCTGAATAAATTCATGTAATCTTGATGTATCTTATTGAGATGAGAGCTAATTAATATCTGACTACAAGTTCATGATGAATCGTAAATTATCACTAATGTACACATGCTATTCTATATATTTTCAATATCATGAAAATATTATATATGTCTATCGATTATAATAACTATTCAGTATAATTCTTATTGCATCGATGATTACACTGGGACACATGAAACATAGAGTAATGAAAGATCAACTTGACATTTAGTACATGAACAGGAATAATTGCTACGAATGCTGAATCGATACTGAGAGTATATTATTTGATATATTATAATCCAGAATAGAAGTTATATATGTTTGTGCTGTATTGAGCATTAGATAGTAGGCATACATCATATAGACTAGATTATATTTTTGTTATTCCTAAATTAATTAAAATAAAGTATAGATAATACTTTCACTAATTTGAACTCTAAGTCAATCTGCATATATATTATATATGATGTAAGGTAATTCTATTACCACTTCTGCATTACTATTTTATCTTTATAAGACTGAGTGGCTTATAGTGTTTCTAGGACTAATGATGCGCTACGCATGATGATGATGTGCTACTATATACTCTACTGGAGTCTAGTGTCATCTGTACTTAGATATGATTTGTATGAGAAGTCACTTGAATATATCTTAGTGATATTTTTTCAAAAATTAGATTGAACTGATTTAGAGATCTGCAGGCGAATAGCTTTCGAAGATCAGCAGTTTTTTGCAAACAGCGTATCCTGCTAGCTTTCTGTCGGCCTTTCCTTCAGCTGGATTGCCCAACTGGATCCAATCTTCTTGGGATGGAGAGGAGAGGGAGAAGCTGGAACTTGGTAATGGAGGAGACGAGGGGCGCTTAGGAGTAGAGAATTGTTCTCCTTTGAGTTGGGTGAAGGTCTTATTTATGAATAGTGTGGAATCCAGATGCTACTTCTTCATCAATCAATCACAGCACTTATGAAATGCAGATCAAATCTTGATAAGTTGAGAAATTAGATATCCTTGGATTCATCTTAGATGGTGTCTAAGATAGCATATGAAATCTGCATCATTCGTTTTTCTATGTTGAGGAGTCTGATTCGATGAGTATCTAAGGCTTATAGAGACAAGGAGGTATGGTGCCATTGTCGTTAGTCCATATATGAGGGATTGTCGATGGGCACGTCTAATCGAAGTCGTAATGAGCAGCATTTCGATCAATAAACTTGCGCTTGAAGCTAGATTCGACCATGGCCTCGTTTGCTTAGCTTAATAAGAATAGTGATATAATTGGTCTAGGCTTCCATAATGTAGTGTAGCAAAGTCTCCGTTGCGTCTAGTATCGAAACCGGTCAGCAGCTCTTTCTAATGATCTCAGGTAGTTATCATCTAGTAGAGAACGATAGAGAGCTAGTGTGTGGCACATGTGACTAGAAGTACAAGTGTCATGGTCAATATTTGTACTTAGTCATAGGTCCTACTTTGTGACCAAAGTCAAAGGACGAGAAATTGGAGGTATAAAATGCGCAGTTTATCTTACAAATAGAACAATCTTTTACTGGATTCTAGTAAACAAGGTGTAAGGCTTGATGAGCAACTCATTGCTCATCAGGATATTTATGATATAAAAGAACTTTTTTCAATGAGTGATAAAGATTTTTTGAACCTAATTGAATTCTCATTTCAGATCATTATTAGATTAGTCTTATTGAGATCGAATCAGATTCAAATCTTATTTGTGTTGATCCAGTTAGTCGCATTACAGGCTCATACGTAGACTATAGGTCTGAATTTAGCCTTTCTACATCAAAGATCAAACAGTAAGGATTATGTCTACAATCAAGATCTGCTACCCTCCCTACTCTCGCACCTCAATATGATCCTAACATTCAAGATCAAGAAACAATATCGTCTTATTTTCTCTAGCTTATGTTGTAAGTAATGATTATTTTCTCATCAACCATTCTCAGTATTATCTTCATATATGATCGACTGTATGTTAATTGCTCACGTGAAACTCTCACATAGCTCAGGAGAATAATTATTAGGTGTAGCAAATATATTATGCGTGCTCATCACACATGAAAGAGGCTCTAGATGACTAGCTAAAGAAAGCATATTATAAGGATGCTTGTTGTCGAGCGGAAAGCACCAGGTCTCTCACTACAGTGTAATTGCAGACACCTCCTTGAATTGTAGAGAGATGAACTGAGCTCTAAGATATAATGTATCTAACTCCAATTAACGCAGTAATTTTATGAAACTTCATTGTTGGATTGTAGCAGTATACGCGTGTAGTATTTGTTATAATCTTAAGCGCTATGTTAATCCATAGCACATGTTTGAGCAATTTAGGAGGTGTAATAGATAGAATAATTGATACGTTAGTCTGGTATTAAACGTTAACATTTTGAGTTATAGTCTATTTGAGCTCATATGATGATAATGAAGTGTAATTGAATCAGGAATATTTGATAAATATCTATGGTTCGTATTGGTGTAGGCAAAGTCGTGATAATAATAGAGACATTCTGCTTTCGTATACAATATAATAATATTTTTTGAATACTTATGGGATTTCATTTGACTGCGATCCGTAGGACAATCGATCTGACTCGAGATGTTCTCTGATGATTATATTAAATGTAAGATATCTTAATTATTGTCTGAGAGGGGCTCGAGCTTCAATTTTGGTAATCGACATGACCGCAGGATGATTTATGCATGTTCCAGCATTAACTCTATCTGCTGCCAGAGACAGCCTGGCTCTTCGACTCGAATGGAACAGAACAGGTGCCACCGCTTCTTAGAGCCTGCTCGACGCGCTCTAACACAGTATCTAGTTACTTTAGCTTAGATTTATTAGGGGAAGAAAGCTTAAATAGCATGGCTTCCTTAATATAGATGTCACACTTAGGGTATGAAGAGATGAGAGATAGAGCTAGAGAGAGGTATGTTCGTTATCTTGTTTGGAGTGACATTGTAAGTCTAATCCACTCATTTATATATTCCTTTCCAAAGATGAAAGATAGAAGCTCCACCAGTTATCTTTTCTTATTGTTTTGACAGATTGTCTGGATTAGACAATCGAGCCAAAGCACATACGGATGAGGGGACTGCAGGTATAGAAAGAGTTTTATGTTAATCAGAGTTCAATATAGATTTAATGTAGATAAAAGTGAGTAGCGGTTTCGGCAGTAGATAACATTAATTCTAGAGAGGGCTGGAGAGATAAGGTTGCTGGGTGGCGACGTGTAAGATGTACAGTTCGCGTTTCAACACTTACTAACGAGGGTTGTAGGTAGCTGTATCGATGATATAGACGTATTCTAAGTCTGTATGTTCATTTACACGATGAACTATAGGATAGTGATTATTCATTTGATTATCGTATGAGGATATGCAGTAACTGAAATAGGATTGGTTAAGATTTGTGTTTAATACTCATACTGTTGAAGATCGGAAATCTTAGACTTTTCTTCATTCAAAATGAACCTTGTTAGTGTGAAATCAGAATAAGTTGACAACTAGGATATCTAGTCATAGATAGCTTTGATGGAAGAGAATATAGAATGCCATTTTTATGGAATTTTAGAGAGAATTGTGTAGATAATTCATTAATTATAGTTATTAGTTATGGTTTGGTCTCACACTTAATGTTTAAGAAAGCTATGACATTAGTAAGTCAAGTGTATATTCATACTTTCAAAGGATTTGATATCATGTAACATAAATAGTAGTTACTACGATATAGTTGATAGAATATAAATAACCATTTTAATTTGATTATAGTCAAAATGTATAGTGTATGTGCTCATGTTGATAGATGTATAGACCCAGTGCCCAATCATTGAAGTGTAGTTTTGAAAATGATGAAGTATCAAGATAAGAAAGTTAGCATAGTAATTAGCTAAAGCTTGAGGTGAGTGGATTTTCTATCTAACTATGATTTTTTCTTTGGTATTTATTATGAAAGAGATAAATTTTACAAAGTAAGTTTACCTTTTGTTGTTCTCAGTTTATATATGTGTTTATGCAAATAGAAAAATAGGAAATGGGTTTTATATGAGTATATGAATTTACTTTGAATAACACGGCATTATGTTTTGGAATATATTAAAACAACTTATTGACATTCGAGTTTTATCTAATATGCATGTTTTTAGTAGGCCTCCCATAGGAGTGATTAACCTTTTAGGTGTGCCATAGTATCAGTAGTAGTTATGCCCAGTAGGGCAAAGTATTAGCAGTTCTATTATGCCCAGTGGGGCCTAGTTTTATTATGGCCAGTGGGGCCTAGTTTATGAGATAGTAAAAATCAATCGACACCTCCTTGCAAAAATGTTATGCCCATGAGGGCTTAGCAATATCTGATGCTCCATTTCAACTATCATGGTAGGGGTGCACTATAGGATAGTCAATGATAGCCGAGTAATTTTCAGTATCATAGTTTTTCTAAAAAAAAGAAATACTTTTACATGTTTGGCATATGCAAGTTTTATTTGAAAAGCAAGATAGTATTGTGGAATACCTATTATTATGAGCTTTATAGTTATGCTTTCCTACTTTTTTCAATGTTAGATGTCTTATTTCACTCACTGGGACTCTCAAGTCTCATCTCTCACCTTCATTCTATTTCAAGATTGGAGCAGTAGATGTTGCTTGTGAGAAGAATATATTTAAGGATGGTTTATATATTTGAGCTAAGTGTGATAATTTGTAAAAGAAGTATCACTTTATGATTTATTCATATGTGATGTCAGAGTAGGGTGTTATATATTGCAGGGAATAATTAAGTATATCTATATTCATGGATTGTATGAAATAAGCGTGATCGATAAATAAGATTTTGCATTTTTTTTTTAAAGAAAGGTTACGTTAAACTGAAATGCTTATGATTGATTGAAGAATTGGTCAACATAATTATTTTGAGCGGTTTTAAATGAAATTATTGTTTAGTTATAGTTTAGATTTTTTTCCTTAGCTCTTATTTAAGAGTAAAGTATGGCATCTTTGCTCTTAGATAAGGATGGGGTGTGGCACCATCATCCAGATTTAGAGGTGGGGTGTTATAGTAATAGTTCTCTTTTGGAGTTTTCCATTTTGAAGCTCTTTAACACTTTCTCTATGTATAATTTCTATAAGAGATCCAGCATCCTCTTAGATTTATCTTTATAGACCATTATTCCTAGAATATAAGATGTTTCTTGTTGGTCTTTCATAGAAAATTTCTTAGACAACCAAATTTTAACTGAAGCTAACATGAGATGTCATCCACGTATAACATGAGGAACGTGACAACACCCCCACTGACCTTCTTATAAATATATGGTTCCTCTTCACTCTTGATAAATTCAAATGATTTGATCACATCATTGAAATGAGTATTTCAACTTTGAGATTGACGTGGGATGATTCAGATCTAGAAGAAGCAACTATTTAAATTTATTAATAATTAATAGATAGCAAGCAAGCCCAAAATCAAAGAGATGATTATGCTAAAATCGAGAAAAATAGATCATCGATATGCATGCATGTTGAACAGCCCCTAGATCTAGATTCAGACCATAGAAAATTGAGAAACCATCTATGATTACAATATCAGATCAAAATTAAAAGAATTCAGATCTAATTAATAAAGAAGCATACGATTACCTATTAATAATAACGATCTACTCAGATTTTCAGAAATAAGGGATCTCACAAAACACGTAGATGAAGTTTTCTGGATGAGGAAGGAATTAGAACATCGATTCAAGCTATGGTTATTTGCAAGTTCTTTAGTCATCCATGATCACAACAATTCCATCTGAGCATATGAAGAATTGCTTGCATCAATAGAAACACATCAACAATCATGAAGGATGGCGTAGATTTGGAAACTTAGACTATTGTAATGCTGAAATTAGATTCTACGGAAGGAGAGATTGTCGAAGTTTCTTCTTTCTTCAACCTTCAAACATGAGAGGGATTTTAGAAGAGAGATGGAAGAGAGAAGAAGGAAGAGAGGAAGAGAAGGAAGAGAGGGAAAGAAGTTGAGAGATTGGTCAGTGGAGAGGGAGGAAGAAGAGAGCACATAGGTAGAAAGAAAGAAACATAATTATTTTTTATTCTCGAAACATTGATGATTACAAGATCCTTTGTTTCTTCTTTTAAAAGAAAACACTAACAAACTAAATAAAAAGAAGGTGCATGGAGGTGGGATGCACCAATCTAGATGGTATTTTGTTTCGTGAAGATCTCCAATCCTGTGCATGAAGAATATCTAGGCATGCAACTTCAAGGTAGCGTGCCTCTATAAAACTCATCCAGGTGGCTGACTTGAATTGATCTTAATTAAAAATCAAACCTAAATAGTTGACCCAAACTAAGAGATCAAACTCATTCTAAGGACTCAATTTATTGCAGGACTCAAAAATAAAAATTATAGGACTTAATAAAATTAAGGCTCTATCAACCATCGAGCCATAATGAATCACAATGACTTGTGTCCACACCAATTCTCCCCGAACTGGAAAGAATTTGACTTTGTCGAATAGAGATCGCCTTGGCTCTGAAGTGTTCAAGTAGATCAGGATCAATTCTTTGTAGCTCTTCTCAGGTTATCCATGCATCCTTGAACATAGGATAGCCTTGCCAATGAACCAGGTACCTTTAATATCCTTTCCTCCTGGTAGAAGTTATCTGCTTTTCCAGAATTCTTTCAATACGTTCATGTTTTTTGGAAAATTTTGGCTATAGACACTCTGGTTGGGGTTCACTCTCAATGGATGGGTTAGGCTCAAATGGATCACTAGGTATCATTATTAGTTCTTTATATTTAGCTAGATCCAAAACATTAAAAGTAGAGCTGATGCCATAATCAGATAGAAATCTACAACATATGCATTTGGTCCGATTTTCTTTAAGATCCTAAAGGGGCCTGCTCCACGTGCATGCAATTTCTTGGCGGTTCCTAATGGAAATTATTCTAGCCTAACTCGAATCATAACATAAGCCTTCAGCAAAATCATGGGCTCGTCGGTGTGAATCAACTAATTACTTATAAATTTGATTGTTAACATTAATTTTCTTTATTATTTCTTCATGCAGACTCCTAACATGTTGTCCAAATGATTCTACTGACTCAGATGTCCTAGCATGCAAGGATACAGGAATGAGGTCAACTGATTTTCTAGGATACACAACCTTGAAGAAACTCATGCCAATAGTCCTATTAACAGAGCTATTGTATGCAAATTCGGCTCTAGGTAATAGCAAATCCTAATTCCTCATATTTTCACCAACTAGACATTAAAGCAAATTTCCTAAACTTCTATTTAGTACTTTAGTTTGACCTTCAGTTTGGTGGAGATATGTTGATGAAAATTTTAATTTCATCCCCATTAAGTACCATAAAGTCTTCCAAAAATAGCTAACAAACTTAACGTCCCTATCAAACACAATTGATTTAGGTAATCCATGCAGTTGGACAACTTCATCAAAGTAAAGATGAGCAATTCTAGAGGTATCAGAGGCTTTAGAATAAGAAAGAAAATGGACCTCTTTTAAAAACCAATCCACTACCACACAAATAGAGTCATTCTTTTTGGTTGTATGTGGTAATTCTAAAAAAAAAATCCATGCTCATATCTTTCCATGGATAATTAGGAATAGGTAGTAGGGTGTATAAGCCAGTATTTTGTCTACACTATTTAGCGACGGCACAAATTTGACATTGGACAATAATTTTGGCTACATCTCATTTCAAACTTGACCAATAAAATTGGTGTTCTACGGCTTCTATGGTTTTGGCCCTTTCGAAATGACCAGACAAACCACCTGCATGCAATTTCCATATCAAAAAATCACAGACAGAGGTACATGGGATACACAGCTTATTATTTTTGAAAAGATATCCATCTTGGAAGGTATATTCACTAATTTCTCTAGACGAACCTTGTCAAAGTGAAGACATAATTTTTCGAAAGTCTGGGCAGTTATCATAATTCTTTTTTAATTTCTCAGAGCTACTGATCTTAACACTCACTGCCAATAGAAGGTCAACCCTATGACAGAGTGCATCAGTAGCATGATTATTAACATCGACATGGTGTTTCAACATAAAGGTGTATGACTAAGGGAACTCAACCTATTTTTCATGTCTAGGGTTTAGCTTTCTCTGAGAATTGAGAAACCTAAGAGCTTTGTGGTTAAAATATAGGATAAATTCTTGGGGAAGCAAGTAGTGCCTCCAAAATCTAAGAACTTGGATCACTGCATAGAACTCCATATCATAGATGGAATACCTGCACTTAGTATCATTTTGCTTTTCACTGAAGAAAGCCATAGGATGTTCTTCTTGACTAAATGCTCTAACAATTCTTACTCTGGATGCTTGACAAGCAACTTTCAAAACCTTAGAAAATGCAACACAGGAGCACTAGTCATACAACCCCTAATTTCATGAAAAGCTTGGTCAGCAGCCTTGTTCCATTCAAAGGCTCCTTTTCTTATATAATTTATAATGGGAGCCATAATTGTACTAAACCCCTTAATGAATCTTCAATAAAAAGCTACTAAACCATGAAAACTTTGGACATTGTGAATGTTTCGGGGTTACAGGCCATTCTTTAGTTGCTTAAATTTTTCAAGGTCCATGGACATACCATTGGGGGTCACAATGAAACCTAAGACTATAACACGTGTGGTCATGAAGTTACATTTCTTAAAATTTGCAAATAGGCTTTTGGTTCTAAGAGTTTTGAATACTTGATGGAGATATTCTAAATGGTCCTTCTTAATCTTGCTATAAATGAGAATATCATCAAAGTACACGACCACAAATGTGCCCATAAATGGTTGTAGTACTTGAGTCAAGAGTCTTATAAATGTGCAAGGGGCATTAGACAAGCCAAACGATATGACCAACCATTCGTATAGACCATCTTTAGTTTTGAAAGCTGTTTTTCATTTATCTCTACACCTAATTCGTACCTAGTGATATTCACTTTTTAGATCAATTTTGGAATACACATTAGATCCAATAATCATGTCCAACATATCATCTAGCCAAAAAATCAAAAATCGATACCTTATTGTTATTTTGTTAATTGCCCAGCTCTCTATACACATTCTCCAAGTTCTATCTTTTTTGGGAGTCAAGTATTGAGAAATATGTCCTAAAGCCAATCATCTAAGTAGTAGATGATTGAAATTAGTATACGAATTATATGGTAACCATGGGCTAGGGTTCTAAGAATGTTGCTTTGCATACAATCGACCTATCCAGACATCGAAAACCATTGCTAGATGGTAACTTTGATTGATATAGAAATTGGTTCCTATGATGCCAGCTTAGATTCAAACCTATGGAATCACACACATTAGAGCTTATAACCTGATTGGATGGTTAATCGATGATTGAGAATCATTTCGAGATCAAATAATCAAAGCGATTGATGTTTGACCTAATGCAAGGGTTGCAGGAGGATCGATTAGCAATTGGATTGCTAATTGGCTTAATTTGATTGAGCAATCAGATTGAGATCAAGTCTAATTGAATTAGATTTAATTAAAATTAGTTTTGACTTAATTAGATTAAGTCTAGTTGGTTTATTGGATAAGCCAATTGCAAGGGAAGAATAATTTTTTGTTTCACTAGGACTTAGGTGCACCAAATTGACTTAGGATTTAAATTAGATTTAAATCTTGATTTAATCTAATTTAATTAAGCTTCTAGTTGAACTAGGATCATCCTTAATTGAGTTATATTTATCTAATTTAAATAAGATTTAAATTTGATTTAAACCTATTTTGACCTAGTCAAATAAGAGGAGTCCCAGTCTAACTGGGACTCTCTCTCTTTCACTTGCGCCTAAGAAAGCCTACGCCATATTTTAATTTCAAATTTTTTTCTATTATTTCCATATCTAAGAAATGATTTTCCACATCCCATTATCTTAGAAATTTGATTTAAATTTGATTTGGTCAAAATTAGAAGGAAGTTGGAAATTGTTTCCTACTTGGAAGAGTCCTCTTTGACCTAAACTCTTCCCTCCCTTGTGCGCCCACTTTCCCCATGCCTCCAATATTATTTCCACCCTTTCTCTATTTCTTTAGGGCATTGTTTTTATATTTCACATACCAAAAATCAAGGGAGGGGCGGCAAAGAGTTGGACGCCCCATAGAAGTCCTCCTTTGACTAGGTTTTGACCTAGTTTTACAATATAAAGGGGACGCCTCTTTCTTTGACCATAGAGGATGTGAAAAATCTAAAAAAAATTATAAGAAATTAGATGAAAATGAGGATAAGGCATGGAGGATTTGTGGTACCAAGATTCGTGGAGAAGAGCTCTCAATTAAGACATCAAAGATTGATATCTTGAAGAGATAAGGTAAAAGTAGATTGTCTTCACTTATACTTTTCTTTTATGTTTCTCTCTTTCTATTTTATTTATGATTTTTATATGATAAAAATCTTAGAGAGAGAGAGAGAAAGGGCTTGAGGAATGATGGTGCCAAGATCTTTAGAAAAAAGGTCTTCATCTAGACATCAATCATTGATGTCATGAAGGCGCAAAGGTAAGAGAAGATTATCTTCTCTTTGTTTTCTTTTGAGTATCTTCATCTTCATTATTTTATATAATTTTTATATGATAAAGATCTGAGAGAGAGAGAGAGGAAGAGGGCATGAGATCTATGCTCCAAGGTGTTGGGGCATGGTGATCATTTTTGGACATGATCTGATCAAATCCTGATGCGAGAAGAAGAAGAGAAGAAGGTCTTCTCTTAGGGCTTCCTTGAGAGCACTTCTTCTCAATTTTATTTATAACATTTTTATGAGAAAAATTTAAGAGTGTGATATCTAAAAAATTAGAAAAAAATCCAAAGGAGAAGGTCTCCTCTAAACCTAGCATAATAGATGTTTTGAGGACATCAACCGTTGACATCCTGAAGGAGAAGATTTATTTTCTCTTAGGGTTTTTTTCATATATCGTTTTATTTCTATTTTATGAGAGATTCAATGGTTGGATTTCTTTCTCATTCCTCCTCATATTCTTCATCTCTTCGATTGTCCAAGAGATCTGAAGAACATGTATTTGATTAACCATCATGAGGTATCCACGAGAAGCTAGCACTTCAAGCAGATCTTCGTTCGACGAACCTTCGATCTATGTTGCAGGTTCGTGTGGATCACCTATAAAGGCCGGATGCATGTGTGGCTTCAAAGGCAACAACGGGTCCAACCATGGAGTTTTTGACCCATGTAAAGGTAAGAGATCTGATCTCTTAGTGATCTAGATGTGATCTAGGGTTAGATCTAGAATTGTTCTAAATCTAGGTATCGATGTGATCAATACCACTCATGATTAATTTAATTTTAGATTTATATTTGCATCATATCATGTTATTGATCCTTGATATAGAATTTTGTAATTTGATTACATGCATGTTGCAGATTAAATAGTTTAATCTATGTCTTCTGCTGCTCCACATTTAAAAAAAGTTTTGAAATCTATGCATGAAATCCTGCATGTTTTCTATCAGTGGTATCAGAGTATCTCAGTTCTATTATAACATATTTATGTATGCTTTAGATTAAATCTAATAATTAAAGTTAATTAAAGATTACACATACTACCATAAGGTTGTCCTGTTGTAAGGTTAACCCCTTATAATGAAAAGGTTGTCCTAGTATGTGCTGATCAAAATCAAAATCATGAATTATTTAGATTAGGTTTAAGAAAATTTTTGATTTAATTTTTGATTTAAATTTAAAATTTAATAGTTATTAGATCCATTTTATATTATTTAGATTAGATCTAAATAATATCAGGATTGTTTATACTGTCATAAGGTTGTCCTGTTGTAAGGTTTACCCCTTATAGTGGAAAGGTTATCATAGTATGTGCTGATCTGAGAAACTTAAATCATAAATATGTTAGATGAGATTTAAAGTGATTTATAATTTATTTTTAGATTTTAAATCTAATTTTAAATGATTTATGATCTGATCCACATGATGTGTTTTATGTTTAGATCTAATCCTCTTATTGCATATGTTGATATGTAATTTTTGTTTTGAATCTAGAATGTATATGTATGATATATTTATTTTGTAGAAATTAAATTGCAAACTTACTTTCTGCAAAACTCTAGATTTGAAATCCTAGGTCATGATCTAAACAATGAAACAAATCAGATCTAAAACTATATATTGAATATGATTCAATACAATTTTAAAATATTTCAAATAATAAAATTAGAAACTTGTTCTGGGATTCCATAAACCTAAACCCATAAGACTTGAACTTAATTGAGAATTAAGTGATCGTTTAGGATCTAGATTTTTGATTTGAAGATTCTAAGATAATTTCATAAAACATGGGTTAAAGAAAAATGGGTTAGCTTTGATCAGGTCCTTAACTGGGTTAGACCTAGGGTTAGATTAAATATAGACATAGTTAAGAAATTAATCAAACCTAATTAATAGTTAATTAGGATTAGGTCATTTCTATAGATCACTTCAATAGTTGTAGTTGATCAAAGTCCATACATCTAACAAATGGATGCTGATCGTGGTTCAGTGGTCGAACCCATGTCTTTAGGTAGATCAAATCAAAACTGATAAATCAATTGGTGTCTAAGGTAAGTCTAGCATCCTAGACCAGTGGTTTCTAATTGACAGCCTGCTTATCTGATTATTTTTTATGGTGTCTAAGGCAAGCCTTAGCAGACCCTTCCAATATGGTTAATCAAATTTTTAATTAGGTTGCTCATTGATTCATGCTAACCCATGTCACATAGAAAATCAGTGAGACTGATTTTATTCAGTGAGATTGATTTAGGTACTCATGGACCATAATTGATCCTAGTCCTCATCAATGACTTGCGAAGTCAGTGGGAGGACTTGACTTGGTGAAGTTAGTGGGAGCAAATTGGTCCATGTCCTTTCTATCCTTAAATCTCTAATAATTTAAATCCTCTAAAATTATTAGATCCTTAAAATGATAAAGTTATAGGAATAATGGAGTCATAGCCTCCCATTAAGGTGTTTGATAATGGGTCCATTAACTCAATAATCATTGGAGGCCCAAAGGCCTGGTGCTTGTTGACTAATGGAATTATCATCCATCATATGACGACTTGGATGTATCTCTCTAATGGTGGTTGGGTTAACCAACCAAAGTTGGGCCTGATCATTCATTGGTTGGATGCGCCAAGTATGTTCATGTTAATGGTTGGACCTAACTGGACTCTTTTCTGAGAAGATCAAAGCCAACTGATCTGGGCCTGGGATAAAATTAAAATTACTAGAAATTGTTTGGAGAAATAATTGGTTATGAACCTACCCTTAGATGTACATAGGTGGGCCAACCAAAGTTGGGCTCGTGTGTAGTCTATGTGGATTCCAATACCTACTAGAAAATTAAAGTAATTCCTTGAATTGGAGGTAGAGGCTACCAGTTCGAATAAAATAGTAAAAAAATCTTTAGACTAAAATCCAAGTCTTTAGGCTTAAAATAATTCATATACAATAGGTCATTGTTCTCTATTAAGGCTAAATCCTAATTGTTCCTATCACTGTTAGACAGTGAAGACTTATGGACACAACTTTGATAATCAGTATCAAAAGTTGAACATTGGTTCAGCAGTACGAATGGATTCGTATTGAAGTTTCTGAGCTCAGTCAAAACAATTAGTCCAAGATTATTCCAAATCAGGCATAGTACTATTAATGTCTGAAACAAGATCATAGGAAGAAGATTTGTCTTGCTTTCCTTGACCATAATAGGCTGAACAAGAGAAACGAGCAAAAATTGCTTATTAAAGATGTTATATGATAATACCTTAAAACTTCTCTATATGTAATTCTACTACCTGGGTATTAGATACCAGTGGTGTTATGCAATTCATTATAAGGACTTAAGGTAAGTGGAATGTACACACCCTAGTTAGATTATGTCATGGATGTCTATGTTTGGCATTATAAGCTTAGTCATATTGACATGAACAGAATAAATAGGTTAGCTTGAGAGAAAAACCTTGATATCAATGATTGTGAATCATTGATAGCTTGTGAATCTTATCTTCTTGGAAAGATGATAAAGTCACCTTTTACTGAAAAAGGTGAAGGAGTCGATAACGTTCTAAGTCTTATACATAGTGTTGTATGTGGACCTTGAACTTAAGTACCAAAGGAAAATATTAATATTTCATTACTGATGATCTATCTGGGCATGGGTACGTTTGGGATAAATTATTTAAAATGTTCAAACGATTCAATAATAAAAAAGAAAAACAAACTAAATAAGGTATTAAAACTCTTCGATCAGATCGAGGAGGCAAATATTTATCCAGTGAGTTTGTGACATATCTAGGAGAGAATAGGATTCTCTCTCAGTGGATTTCTTTTTGAAGCACAGTATATCTAAAAGAAGAAATTGAACTTTGTTAGACATGGTTCAATCCACAATAGGGAATACTTGTCGGCCTGTTGCAGGGTTGTGCTCTTGTGACTATATTTTTACTTTAAAAATTTATACCGAGTTAATCTGTTGCATTGACTCTATATGAGATATGGATCAGGCATAGACCTAGACTCTCTCACTTTTGGGTTTGAAGTTGATCATCCTATGTCATATATTTGCACACAGATAAACTTGGATCCCGATCCAATAAGTGCTTAAGGGTTATTAATTCTGCTATGCTAAAGAACATAAGATGTTCATCAGCAGTAGGGCATTCCTTTTGGAAAGGAGTTCCTTAGAGAAGGAACTGATGCCTATCAAGTTGAACTTGTAAAAGTTTGACTGGAAGAAAGGAACCGACGTTATCTGATAAACCTATAGAACCAGATTTGATCAGATCAAATTCGGAGCCCATTAAAGTATCGCCTTTAAGGAGATCTGATAGAGTATCGCGTTAGCTGGATAGATATTTTAAAGTATAGGTCTGGAATGGCGATCATGTTGAGCTTGATGAGAACAACAAGGATCTGATCACCTATAAGGATACAGTGCAATGGTTTGATTTTGAGAAGTGGCTTGGAGTCATATGATCCAAATTGAAGTCTTTGAAAATCAATAGTGTGTGGACACTAGTTGACCACCTGAAGGGATAAAATCCATTGGGTGTGAATGGATTTTTAATAGGATCAGAGTAGTGTAGACGGAAAGGTAAGGACCTATAAAGCCCATCTGAGTATCATCTCAGAGTTCAAACATACGTTCTAAATGTATATCTTAGTTATGAACAAAGACAAACCCTACACTTATTATTGGGCAAAATGTTTTCTAGTGTTATTACTTGTGATGTTTGAGGATGAAATTCTCTTAATCCAGAATAGCATTTCAATATTGCAGGAAATAAAGATTTAGCTATCATCTTATTTATCCATGTATGAGATTAGACATGGTATACTCATTAGAGGTAGTGAGCAGATACCAGTCTGATCCAAGGAAGAGCCACTGGAGGATTGTATAGACAATCCCTAAGTATTTGAAAAATACTAAGGTTTAGTAAATCAAATATGAAAGTACTGACTTAAAATATATGGATGTTTTAATTTCAGTCATAATAAGATGACAATAAGAGAATGTTGACTCATATCCTAATTATAGGAGCAATCTGCTGGAAAAGTTTCAAGCAGGATACTTTAGCCTATTCAGTTAGTGATGTAGAGTACATCGTGGCATATAATGCTGTCATGTAAGCTGTAAGTTGCTGAGATTTATTAGTAGGTTGGGAGTAGCACCCTCCACCAATGGCCAGTCCTATCGTAGCACTGGAGCCATAGCTCAGGCTAAAGAATCGAAGGACCAGCATATTCTGCATCATTTTCATCTAAGATATTTGATCTGGGCGATGCCAATCTTTAGAAGATTGATGTAAAAGGAGAACTTGACCGATCTATTTGCTAAGGCTTCGAAACTAAGGAGTTCTACGAACTCAAGTGAAAGATAGGATATTTGATATCATTCTAATTGACTTTAGTCTAAGTGGGAGTTATTAGAAAATGTGTCCTAAAGCCAATCATCTAAGTAGTAGATGATTGGAATTGGTATATGAATTATCTAATAATACTAGTAATTTAGCTATTTCATCATAAAAGTTTTATCTTTCTTAAATGAACTCCTAAATTATGATGAAGTTCTTAGAACCATAATCAATCGATAAAGGAGAATTTATCAGATGGTTCTTAAATTGTTCACGAGCAAATGATAAGTTATTAACAAGGATGATAACTTATCGAGTGTAGGTCGCTGTATACTATATGCATTGGTTGTCCTCATAACCAAGTGATGTGAAGATCCTAGTATGGCATGTAGGTGAGATGTAGGAGTACATCTGCACTGAACGTGACAAATGTAGCACTCTAGTATCAAGAATAGCTAGGTAAGGCCAATGGGTATAAGTGTCCCTCCGACCTAAGATCGCCATGGTGACTTGCGAGTAACTCACTGTACTTTGGTGTTGGACTGCCTATATTTCTAATATAGGTGATAGAAAATTTTTGGATACAGTCAAGTACTTGTAGAGTCAGTGTGTTAGTCAAGATGGGATTGACCACTCCTGATTAATTTTAGGAAGAGAATGCCTCGCTATGTTTCAATTTAGCAAAACCTAGGCTTGGGTAATCCTCGTGAGGTGGGATAGAATTTGCAAAATTTTGAGATATAATAGAGATGACTTGTATGAGTGTTTGACAGCATACTCAAAGTTGGCTTGAGCATTATTAGTCATAGGGATGAATTATATGGTAACCATGGGCTAGGGTTCTAAGAATGTTGCTTTGCATACATTCGACCTATCCAAACGTTAGGAACCATTACTAGATGGTAACTTTAATTGGTACAGAAATTAATTTTTATACTATCAGCTTAGGTTCAAACTTATAGGATCACACACATTAGAGCTCATAATCTAATCGGATGGTTAATCGATGATTAAGAATTGTTTCGAGATCAAACATTCAATGCGATTGATGTTTGACCTAATGCAAGTGTTGCAGGAGGATCGATTAACAATTAGATTGCTAATTAGCTCAATTTGATTAAGCAATCAGACTGAGATCAAATCTAATTGAATTAAATTTAATTAGAATTAGTTTGGACTTAATTAGATTAAGTCTAGTTGGTTTATTGGATAAGCCAATTGCAAGAAAAGAACAATTTCTTGTTTGACTAGGACTTGGGTGCACCTAATTAACCTAAGATTTAAATCAGATTTAAATCTTGATTTAATCTAATTTAATTGAGCTCCTAGTTAGACTAGGATCATCCTTAATTGAGTTGCATTTAATCTAATTTAAATGAGATTTAAGTTTGGTTTAAACCTATTTTGACCTAGTCAAACAAGAGGAGTCCCAGTTGGACTGGGACTCTCTCTCTTTCACTTATGCCTAAGAAAGCCCATGCCATATTTTAATTCCAAATTTTTTTATATTATTTCCATACCTAAGAAATGATTTCCCACACCCCATTATCTCAGGAATTAGATTTAAATTTGATTTGGTCAAAATTAGAAGGAAGTTGGAAATTGTTTCCTACTTGGAAGTGCCCTCTTTGATCTAAACTCTTCCCTCCTCTTGTGCGCCCACTTTCCCCACACCTCCAATATCATTTTTGCCCTTTCTCCCTTTCTTTAGGATATTGGTTTTCTATTTCATGCACTAAAAATTAAGGGAGGAGCATCCAAGAGTTGGACGCCCCATAGAAGTCCTCCTTTGACTAGATTTTGATCTAGTTTTGTAATATAAAGGGGATGCCTCTTTCGTTGACCATAAAGGTTGTAAAAAATCCTAAAAAAATCATGTAAAATTATAGAAAAAGGAGGAAAAGGCATGGATAATTTGTGGCACCAAGATTCATTTTGAAGAGCCCTCAATTAAGACATCAAAGGTTGATATCTTGAAGAGATAAGGTAAGAGAAGATTATCTTCTCTTATATTTTTCTTTCATGTTTCTCTCTTCCTATTTTTTTTATGATTTTTATATGATAAAAATTTGAAAGAGAGAGGGGAAGGGATTGAGGAAATATGGTGCCAAGATTCTTAGAGAAAAGGTCTTCATCTGGACATCAATCATTGATGTCATGAAGGCGCAAAAGTAAAACAAGATTATCTTCTCTTTGTTTTCTTTTGAGTATCTTCTTCTTCATTATTTTATGTGACTTTTATATGATAAAAATCTGAGAGAGAGAGAGGAAGAGGGCATGGGATCTGTGCTCTAAGGTGTTGTAGCATGGTGATCATTTTTTGACATGATCTGATCAAATCCTGATGCGAGAAGAAGGTCTTCTCTTAGGGCTTCCTTGAGAGCCCTTCTTCTCAATTTTATTTATGAGATTTTTTTGAAAAAAATCTAAGAGTGTGATATCTTAAAAATTAGAAAAAAATCTAGAGGAGAAGGTCTCCTCTGAACCTAGCATAATAGATGTTTTTAGGACATCCACCGTTGACATCCTGAAGGAGAAGATTTATCTTCTCCTAGGGTTTTTTCTATATGTCTTTTTATTTCTATTTTATGGGTGATCCAATGGTTGGATTCCTCCCTTATTTCTCCTCATATTTTTATCTCTTTGATTGTCCAAGAGATCCGAAGAACATGTATTTGATTAACCATCAGGAGGAATCCGCGAGAAGCTAGCACTTCGAGTGGATCTTCATTCGATGAACCTCTGATCTATGTTGCAGATTCATGTGGATCACCTATAGAGGCCGGATGCATGTGCGGCTCCAAAGGCAACAACAAATTCAACTACGGAGTTCTCGACCCGCATAAAGATAAGAGATCTGATCTCTTGGTGACCTAGATGTGATCTAGGATTAGATCTAGAATTATTCTAGATCTAGGTATTGATGTGATCAATACCACTCATGATTAATTTAATTTTAGATTTATATTTACATCATAACATGTTATAGATCCTTGATGTTGGGTTTTGTAATTTAATTACATCCATGTTGTAGATTAAGTAGTTTAATCTATGTCTTCCGCTGCTATACATTTCGAAAAAGTTTTAAAATCTATGCATGAAACCCTGCATGTTTCCAATCATCAAGAGGGTAGGTACCTAATAAGAACTTAGACTTTCTCTAACAAATCCCTTCCTAAGGAGTTTTTCTACTTGACATTTCAGCTTAGCATTCTCGATGGGATTAAGGTGATTGGGAGGCAGATTGGGTAAGGTAGCTCCTAGAATAAGATCTATTGCGTGTTGGATATTCCTCATGGGTGGCAAGTGATATGAAAGATCCTCAGGGAAAACATCTTTATAGTTATCAAGGAGGCTTGCTATCTCCTGGGAGTAATGACTTGTGTCTTTCTTATTAACTTCCTTAATAGTTAGAATCTAAATAGAAGAGCTTTCTCTCAAATCTTTTTCAAATTCTTTTGCACTAATTAAATGTAAGCTCTTATTCAACTTTTCTTCTTTGGGCTCTAAAAGTTCATTTCTCTTTACATTCCTAGGGGGTGAAGGGTAGATCATAATTTTCTTGCCTCTATTTATGAACATACATGAGTTGGATGGACCATGAAGCATAGCATCTTGATCGAACAGCCAAGGCCTTCCTAGGATTATGCTTCCTATATTCATGGGCATAACATCACACTACACATTCTCTTGGTAAAACTAAAATTTAATGGGGACCAAACAACAGTGTTTAACTAGGATGGATGATGTATCTATCCAGGCTATCTTGTATGGATTTGGATGATCTACGGGCATCAGACCAAGTTTTGATGTGGCATCAGTCGAAATAGCATTGATGCGGTTACTACTATCAATGATGATCTTGCACACTTTATTTTTCTGACCTATGAAGGTATGAAAAATAGTAGTCCTATGCCAATCTTCACTTGCTTTTGGTTGGACTAAAATGCATCTTATTACACCCATTCTTTTTTCAAAGTTAACTTCTTCCAAAGTACTGGGTTCCTCATAAGCTTTAGCTAACTTAGTGTCCACTATATAGACTTCTTCATCTCCTAGAAGGCTTTCGAGGTTCTCTTCTTCAGGCTCTCCAATACGTAGAGCTCGAGATGAACACTGACGAGCAATGTGACCTAACCCATTTCATTTGAAGCATCGGGTTCCTGAAGTACTTCCTCTTGGATTCTCTATAAAGGCTCCTTTGCCTTTATCATCTTTTCTCGATGGGGGACCAATGGTGGGGAACCATTGGTTGGGATTTGATTATAGCCAGATCTAGGGGTCTGATTAAGGCCAGGTTTAGGACCTAAAATACCAAGTTTACACGACTCAAGTTATCGGACGATAGTTAATCTTTGGAATCTCTCATAATTCTGAGCTAATTGATAAGCTTGTTCTAAGCTATAGACCTCGTGTATGAACAATTCTCTTTATATGAAATCCCTAAAATCAGCTTTAAAACATGACAAAGTGATAGAGGGGTCTTCACTAACACCACATTGCATAAGATATTCATCGAATTTGAAGACGTACTCCATAATAGTCTTGCTACCCTAGGTTAACCTTTGCCATTGATCTAGGATATGCTGCTGATAGGAGGTAGGGAGATATTTTTTATGAAGTTTTTCTTTCATCTCATCATAGGTACTTATGGGCTCCTATCTCCTATGCATGGCTAATCGCTCCACATCATGCCAATACAATTTGGCTTGACCTAGAAGTCTCATTTTAGTGAACCTAATTTTTCTATCCTCAGACATGTCGTACCATTCAAAATAATGATTCGTGTCTGCCTCCTAGTCAAGGTACTCATTAGGGTCTAGATGGCCCACAAAGCTTGGGGCTTCGACCTTGACACTCCAAAGTATTTTCTCATCCTGGTCATTTAAATTATAATGGGGTCTGACCACTTGGTTATGAGCTCTATCAAAATCAGGATGGTTATGTCATTCCCTAAGATAGTCAACTAGGGGAGGGGCATTCCTAACATGTTCTTCCAAGCCATTCAACCTTTCTTCTTCTAGGATCCCTACTCTCGCATTCAAATTTTGAATGGAACCACTTATGATTTTTAACTTCTCAGTAATATCCTTAAAGGCTGTGGCAAAATCAAAATCCATTTTGTGACTTGACTCTGGGTTTTTTGGATGGTATCTAGCTCTAGACCTAGTAGGCATATAGCACAATCGACTCGAGGGATTTTCTAGACCTAAAAGCACTAATCACTATGAATCAATCGAAGCCCAAATAGATTAACATTCGAATCCTTGGGCTATCCAGGTAAAAGGTGGAAATGTGGGAGGCTCCCCTCACTCTCCTAAGGTCCTAATTAAGTAACCACAATTCGCTTAGGTGTTTGCCATGTACCTTTAGCCTTAGACACTAGCTTACGGAATCAAGTGCAGACCAAACTTGTACTAAAACTCATCGTAGCAACTTGACTTGTTTTGACCCTATTCTTTTTAATGTCTAATTGATTTTAGTTTAGGCTTGGGTCAATGCACATGAGGTTGGTGGTTTTTGGGCCAAGAAAAGATGATGAAATTCTTTCCTTATCTTATGATAGGAGCGCCCTTAGGATAACTTAAGGATGCAAACAAGATGCAAACACTGATTCAAAATAAAATAAAATAGTACCAATTAAGTTACCAAACTAGAAATTGAAACTAAGTTACTAAAATCATGAGCTACAAATAAAATAAATAGTACTAACTAAGTTAAAAGAATTAAAACTAACTTACTAAAAATGTGAAATTCAAACAAACCTAAAATTATTCCGAAGTGCAGAAAATTTCAGACTTCTAGAAATTCTGTTTTGGACCGTAAAATCCTCTAGTTGAAGTTCTGCAACAGGGTTCTCAAAGGATAGTTTTCTCAGTTTTCAAAGCATGACTAAATTTCTTATCGAGCTAGGATTCTAGAAAACTAAATCTTGAAGGTTTTGGATGTTTCAATAGATGTGAAACTCTATTTTTTCTTAGGTTGTGCTGAACGGGACAGGTCACAGAATTCAGCACGCTAACCTTCAACTAACAAACAAATCTAGCACCAATCCGAGATCTATTTTTCAGATTTCACTCACAAAAATATTCATTATCGAATCTAATTTTTAAATTATTAAATTTCATGAATTTCTGATTTTTCTATAGATGGGAAAGCTTATTTCATTCTTAGGTGCACAAATAGATTTTTGAACAGTTTTCAGATGAAGAAATTAGGACGTGTAAGAATTTTTGGAACTATCTTCAAGGATCAAATGGTTTCTGATTCCTATGAAATTTAAAACCCCAATTGATAATCAAGTCTAAAATCTACACAAAAATTTAGAAAATTTTTTAAGATCTCTAGAAATAGGAATTGCAGTTTCTTTGAGGACTACGCAGGATACCAGTATGCAGGTTTTGATGCAGAAAACTAACTGAATGCAAAACTTTAGCCCTAATCTAACCATGCTTTGATGCCAAACTAATGTGGGATGATTCAGATCTAGAGAAAGAAATTATTCAAATTTATTAACAATTAATACATAGCCAGCAAGCCCATAATGAAAGAGATGATTATGCTAAAATTGAGAAAAATTGATCATCAATATGCATGCATGTTGAACAACTCCTAGATCTAAATTCAGATCGCAGATGATTGAGAAACTATCCATGATTAGGGCATCAGATCAAAATTAAAAGAATTCAGATCTAATTAATAAAGAAGAATATGATTAACTATTAACAATAACAATCTACTCAGATTTTCATAAATAAGGGATCTCACAAAACACATCGATTAAGTTTCCTAGATGAGGAAGGAATCAGAACATCGATTCTGGCCATGATTGTTTGCAAGTTTTTCCATCATCCATGATCATGACGATTCAATCCGAGCATATGAAGAATTGTCTGCATCAATAGAAACACATTAGCAATCATGAAGGATGGCGTAGATTTGGAAATTTAGACTATTGTGATGCTGAAATTAGATCCTGCAGAAGGAAAGATTGTCGAAGTTTCTTCTTTCTTCAACCTTCAAACTTAAGAGGGATTTCAGAAGAGAGATGGAAGAGAGAAGAAGGAAGAGAGGAAGAGAAGGAAGAGAGGGAAAGAAGGAGAGAGATTAGTCGGTGGAGACGGAGGAAGAAGAGAGCACATAGGTAGAAAGAAAGAAATAGAATTTTTTTTATTCTCAAAACATTGATGATTACAAGACCCTTTGTTTTCCTTTTTAAAAGAAAACACTAACAAACTAAATAGAAAGAAGGTGCATGGAGGTGGGATGCACCAATCTAGATGGTATTCTATTTTGTGAAGACCTCCAATCCCATGCATGAAGAATATCTAGGCGTGCGACTTCAAGATGGCTTGCCTCCATAAAACTCATCCAGGTGGCTACCTTGAATTGAACTTAATTACAAATCAAACCTAAATAGTTGACCTTAACTAGGAGATCTAACCCAATCTAAGAACTCAATTTATTACAAGACTCAAAAAATAAAAATTATAGGGCTTATTAAAATTAAGGCTCTATCAACCATCGAGCCATAATGAATCACGGTGACTGATGTCCACACCAGAGATGCTTACTTGAATCTATATATGGATCTTTGTAGCTTGCAAACCTTGCGATCTTCATCACTAGAAGTAAAATCCAGAGGCTACTCCATATAGATATCTTTCTTAAGATATCTATTCAAAAAAGTAGTTTTTACATCCATCTGTCATATCTTATAATCATAATAAGCCGTGATAGC
The DNA here is from genome assembly GCA_006176705.1 of Cocos nucifera. NCBI lineage: Eukaryota > Viridiplantae > Streptophyta > Magnoliopsida > Arecales > Arecaceae > Cocos > Cocos nucifera. The sequence continues at coordinate 69,940 of QRFJ01006797.1, read as the reverse complement.
AAGCAATATGTGGATGGATTTTAGCATGGCCACATACAAAAATGTCTCCCGATAATTAACACCTTCGCGTTGACTATAACTTTAACCACAAGCCTTGCTTTATAGGTCTCTACCGTTCCATCTGAGCCTATCTTCCTTTTATAGATTCATTTGCATCCAATAGGTAGTATACCTTTTGATAGATCTACTAAGGTTCAGACTTCATTTGAGAGTCAATTTCTGACTTTATCATATTCAACCACTTCTTAGAGTTGATGTCAGATATCATCTTATAGTAGTTTTTGGGATCATCTTCATATTTCCTATCTCCTATGAGAAACATTTTGTCTACATCCTCCATAATCATACCTAAGTATCTTTTAAGAGGATGGAAGATACTATTGGATCTACAAGGTGGAGGAGGTACTTCATGTACTGGCTAAATATGAATAGATTATTGGAAAATGTTACCTAAAGTCAATCATCTAGGTGGTAGATGATTGAAATTAGTATATAAATTATCTAATAATAAAGTTATTTGACTGGTTCATCAAAAAAGTTCTATCTTTCTTAAATGAACTCCTAAATTATGATGAAGTCCTTAGAGCCACAATCATTTGATAAAGAAGAATTTATAGGATGGTTCTTAAACTATTCACGATCAAATGATAAGTTATTAACAAGGATAATAACTTATCGAGTGTCGGTCACTGTATGCCATATGCGTGTTGTCCTCATAACCAAGTAGTGTAGAGACATTGGTATTGCATCCATGTGAGATATAGGAGTATATCTATACTGAACATGATCAATATAGCACTCTACTATCAAGATTAGCTAGCTAAGACTAATGGATATAAGTGTCCCTCCGATCTGAGATTATCATGGTGACTTGTAAGCAACTCATTGTACTTTGGTGCTAGACTATCTATATTTCTAATATAGGTTCAAAAGGTTTCTAGATATAATCAAGTACTTGTAGAGTCAGTGTGTGAGTTAATATAGGATTGACCACTCTTGATTAACTTCAAGAAGAGAATATCTCACTGTATTTCAATTTAGCAAAATCTATACTTGGGTAATCCTCATGAGGAGTCACGAAATTTGCAAAATTTTGAAACACAATAGAGATGACTTGTATGAGTGTTGACAGCTTACTCGAAGTCATCTTGAGCATTATTGGTCAAAAGGATAAATTATATGATAACCATGAGCCAGGATTTTAATAATGTTGCTTTGCATACATTCAACCTATTCGAAAGTTGGGTACTATTGCTAGATGGTCATTTTGATTGGTACAAAAATTAATTTCTATGCTATCAGCTTAGGTTCGAATCTATGGGGTCACACACATAAGAAGTTGTAACCTGGTCAGATGGTTGATCAATGATTTAGAATCATTCTAAGTTCAAACAATCAATACGATTGATGTTTGACCTAATGCAAGTATTATAGGAGGATTGATTAGTAATTGGATTACTAATTAGCTCAATTTGATTGAACAATCAAGTTGAGATCAAGTATAATTAAATTAGATTTAATTATAATTAGTTTGGACTTAATTGGATTAAGTTTGATTGATTTATTGGATAAGCCAATTACAAGGGAGAACAAGTCCTTATCAAACTAGGACTTGAGTGCACCTAATTTCTAATTTGATTAAAAATTAAATTAGATTTAAATTTAATTAAATTTGATTTAATTAGACTTCTAATTAGATTAAGATAGCCTATTAAAAAGGTTGACTCAAATCTAATTAGAATGGAATTTTTTTTGGTTTGACCTAGCCTTAATAGAAGAGTCCTAGTTAGATTTGGACTCCTATTTTTTCTTGCACCAAAGATCCCCATGCCCCACTTTTATTTCTATATTTCTATGTGAATTATTCCTCACCTATGAAAGGTATTCCATGCCCCAATATTTGGTTGATTTCAAATAAACATTTGACTTGTTCAAATATGGTAATTAGTTTTGATTTGAAATCAACTTGATAGAGTCCCATATTGTTAAAAGACCTCTTCCCATCTTACACCAAAAATTTCCCATGCCAACCAGATTTTTTATTGCCCTTTTTATTTTGTTTTGTGCATGGAATAGAGGGATCTCATGCCATAATTTTAGGGGGAGGCATCCAAGAGTTGGATGCCCCATAAATTCCTCCATTGTTACTTAGTTTGACTAGGTCTTTTGACCTAGTCTTCCTAATTTTTTGGTGCCTCCTATTTGATAGGAATTGGCGAGATTTGCCTCAAGTTTTTCCACACAAAATAGAAAAAAGAAAGGAGGTGTGGTGTGGGGGTTATGGGAGCCAAGTTCCTTGTTGAAAAGATCTTCAACTAGACATCAAAAGTTGATGTCTTGAAGGGACAAAGGTAAGAAAAGATTATCTTCTCTTGATTTTTTCTTTTATATTTTTCTTCTTATTCCTCTATGTATTTTTTTATGTGATAAAAATATCTAAAAGAGAGAGAGAGGGTGTGGGGATGAGTGCTCTGAGGTGTTGAGGCATGGTGATCCTTTTTGGACATGATCTGATCATGTCCTGATGAGAGAAGAAGAAGAGAAGAAAGGTCTTCTCTTCGGATTTCGTTGAGAACCCTTCTTCTTTATTTATTTATGAGATTTTCTATGAGAAAAGTCAGAGAATATTAGATCTAAAAGCATGAAAAAAATTTAGAAGAGAAGGTCTCCTCTTATCCTAACATAGAGATACTTTCAGTACATCAATCATTGATGTCTTGAAAGAGAAGATCTATCTTCTCTTTGGATGTTTTTTCTTGTATTTTATTTTCTAATTTTTGGAAGATCCAAGGATTGGATTTCTTCCTTATTTTTTCTCTTATTCTTCATCTCTTGGAGTATCCATGAGATTAGAAGAATAATTTTTAGATTAACCATCAAGAGGGATCCGCGAGAAGCTAGCACTTCGAGCAAATCTTTGTTCGACGAACCTTCGATTTGTATTTGCAACTTTGTATGGATTACCTATAGAGGTCGGATGCATATGCTGCTCTAAGCAATAAAAGACTATAGTAAAATCAACTATAGAATTCTCGACCCGTGCGAAGGTAAGAGATCTGATCTCTTCTTGACCTAGATGCGATCTAGCATTTGATCTAGAACTGCTCTAGATCTAGGTATTGATTTGAACAATACCAATCTTATTTGATTTATTTTTAGATTTATGTATGCATTATGATATGTTATAGATTCTAGATGTAGAATTTAGTAATTAGATTATATACTATTGTAGATTAAATAGTTTAATCTGTATCTTCCGCTGTAATTTATTTTGAAAAAGTTTTGAAATACAAGCATGAAACCCTACATGTTTCCGATCAGTGGTATCAGAGCATCTAGGTGTTAGAAATATGTCCCAAAGCCAATCGTCAGCCTATTGATGGTGGTGCTACTTGTTGTACTTGTATATAAATTATCAAATAATAAAAGTTATTTTGGTAATTTTCATCATAAATTTTGTTGTCGTCTAATGAACTCCTATGTTGTGATGAAGTCCTTAGAACTATCTAGATTTGATAAGAGAGGATTTGTTATTTAGTTCTTAAATTATTCACTCAAAAGATACGTTGTTATTTAGGACTACAATATTTATCGAGTATAGGTCGTGTGCCATATAGATTGGTTGTCCTCGTAACCAAGGAGTGTTGAGACATTAGCATGGCATGTAAGTAAGATGTATGGGTACATCTGTACTGAACGTGACCAAGTCTGAAGCTTTTCTTCTATTAAGATTAGCCCCGAAGAATATGGGTATAAGTATCCTTTAGATCTGAGACCACCATGGTGACTTGCAAGCAACTCACTACACTTAGGTATTGGACTACCTTAATTTCTAATTCATTGACGGAAGGCTATTGGGTGCAGTCAAGTACTTGGCTTATCGGTGTGTGAGTCAAGATGGGATTAATCCCTCCAAGTGTTGGAGCAAGTGCATTGCTATATTTTAATTTAGTAAATCCTTAATTAGGGTAGTCCATATGATGGATGCTAAATTTTGAAATATAATGTTGATGAATTATAGGGTTGACAGTAAACCCTAGATCATCCTTTTAAGCATCGTGATCAAGGGGATGAATTATACAGTAACCATATTTCATAGGTTCATCATTATTGCGTTGTGACTTTTTGACCTATCCGGACGTCAGATACCATTGCTAGATCATCACATCAATTGGTATAGAAAATTGGTTCCTATGCTATCGACTTAAGATTCAAACCTATGGGGTCACACACATAAGGAGTTCCTATCTGATCTGATGGCTGATCATGAGCCTTGATGACTTGAGACTTTGTGACCAAGAGTCTATTATTGTCCACATCGTTCCAGGCATCACCTAGCTCTGATACCAAATTGTAGACCCATGATATCACTCAAAAACTAATTATCCTTGACATCATAGGCATCCCGATACCATGTTGCGGAAGCTTCTGATCTTTAGTACGGATCTGAAGAAACCTGTGATGTTCTCTATGGGTAGCACACCATCGATCCTCCACCTAGATCTATGGTGGGGCACCTCCCTCCTTGGGCTTGAGGGAGACGCCTCTCTTCTCTAGGGCTTCTTTAAGAACCCTAAGGCGGCAACTCTAAAGAGAAGAGAAGAAGAGAGTTGAGGGAGAAAAGGTCTATATTGATTCCAATCTTTTAAAACCCTAATACAACCTATGTATTTATACATAGCGATTAGCCCCGACCAAAAAACTCTCCGGCTAACTCAATATGTGAAAGCACTCACCGAGCCCATGTACACCCATGTCTCCCATGCTCTCATCCTCTAGATCGAGATCCGACCCATACATGAATTAGCCCCCTTATGACCTCTCAAACTAAGCCTTAAGACCCCTAGGATCATCCCAGACCCTAGCCTAAAATAGACCCTCGCATAACTCTACTCTGCATTGAGCCGGCTCAGTCTTAGCACTGAGCCAGCTAAGTTTCACTGGATCGGCTCAGTTTTACTGGATCGGCTCAGTCCTATGTCGTGCCAGTAGTCTCAAATGCGCAGCTCTCTATTTTGCCTTTGCTCTGAGACTTAGCCGATCCAATTTTGGACTGAGCCGGCTAACCTACAGAAAGTCTCCTTTCTGCAGTCTTGGTTCTCCAGCTTTGGTTCCTTGCTTCACCTTGTATCCCAGGTTTCCAAAGTACCAACCAAGCCCTTGGAATCTCTGGAGACAACCCTCCTGACTCCTCCCATGGCCTCCCAAGGCTTGGGAGCACCATAAATCCTCATAATCTCCACCTTGGTGCCCCAAGCCTTGGCAAACCCCTCAGAAATGACCTCTTGCATGTTCCCACTGTCCCTGCGCACTCAACAGCACTTATGCAAGCATCGCCTCCGCCAATCCTCTTCAACTATTGTGCACCCTTGAGACCTTTGGGATGACTTCCTCCACCGCTAAGGACCTATGCTTGCACCTTTGTACCATGCTAAAATTATAGGATCCTTTCTGCTTAGCAGCTGCATCACTTTTTTTGGACTTCACTGGAGAACCCACAGCATTTCTGTACTGGCACTCGCTGCAAACCCTGACATGATCTCCTTAGAACTATGCTTATCCTCCTACACATGCTGGTCCACCTAGAACTGTGCATCTCCGACACTGGTGCTAGGATATCGTTCCTCCCACACCCCTCTACTTTGAACTCATGTCAAATTTTCTCTCCACTTGTGAAGCCACTATTGTGGAGCTCCACCTATATCCAAAGTCCACCTGATGTCATAGAAGTCAACTCTATCATCGAGTCTCTTAAGGCCAACCACTCAATGCTTCACTACTGAGCCTACCGCTGCATCTCGAACACCGTCGCTGCCCCTTCGAATCCTCCACACTCTGTGGCCCTCTTTGAAGCCATCTCGAATACCTCCGCAAACCATGGGCACCTCCGAAATCCAAGAGCTCATCCAACGCTTCTGAATCTAGTGACTGAACTTTAGAAAATTTTACCCTAGTACTTCTCTTCTTTCCTTACACCAGCCATCGCTTCAGTTGCGCCCGGAGAACCATACTTTACCTGAACTGCGACTCTTCCTGATGCCCCTATAGAGGAAACCTGATCCATGATACTTTTGACTAACTAAGACCTCTTGGGGTTTTCTGAGACCTCCTGGTGCTCCCTGAGACCTGCACTCGGTCTCCTTGAATACCACTGATACTCTCTACTGAGATACACTCCTCGACTGCTGCACCATTGAGCCTCTCTCGACTCCTGTGCCTCTAGGATAGCACTCCTGCACCACTCCCTGACTCGTCTCTATGCTGCTCTACAGCCGCCTAGTATTAACCTACTGGACCTCATAGATCATCCATCTCCATCACTCCTAAGGCTTTGTAAATTCATGCTCTGGTCGAACCACTGAATACATCTCTGACTACTTCCCCACCTTCCAGACACCGAAGGATGTATAGTCACTTCTTCAGTCTTCCTTTGACCATTATCCTTTGGGAAACTTCTCTTTAATAGCCCTACACTTTCCATCTTCCTAGAGAACTCTGATGCTCTCTACTGAGATACCTCCCTCGCTGCTGCATCACCGAGCCTCTCTCAGCCTTGCATCTCCAGAAAAGTGCTACTGCAGCACTCTAGTGCTCCCTGCTTGTCACATAACCATCATACCCCCTGCCTTTCTACCAAGATTGATCAGTAAATCATGCACCAAATCCTTCCATCCTAAGAAAATCTCTTTTTGTTAACCCTCTCAACCTCCACCTTCAACTCGCTGCTCTTTGTTGGCCAAACCATAGCAATAATAAGGTAGATTTGAGATATACCATGGAATCCTTGTGCAGATTTTTGATTTCAACTTGTACGATTGCTTGTTTCCTTCGATGCACCATCAGGCTCTGAAACTTGGCTCCTTCCACGCACCATCAGATTCTAAAACCTGACTTCGATACCACATTATCATCCATAATATTCCAGGCATCACCTAGCTCTGATATCAAATTGTAGACCCATAATATCGCTCGAATGCCAATCATCCTTGATATCACAAGCACTTTGATACAATATTATGGAAGCTTCTTATCTATAACATGGATCTGAAGGAACTTGTGACGTTCTCTATGGGTAGCACACTACTGATCCTCTACCTAAATTTGTGATGGGGCACCTCCCTCCTTGGGCTTGAGGGAGGCGCCCCCTTTCTCTAGGGCTTCTTCAAGAACCCTAAGGCGACAACTCTAGAGAGAAGAGAAGAAGAGAGTTGAGGGAGAAAAGGTCCATATTGATTTCAACCTTTTAAAACCCTAATACAATCTATGTATTTATACATAGCCATTAGGCTCGACCAAAAAACTCCCCGGCTAACCCAATACATGAAAGCACTTACCGAGCCCATGTACACCCATGTCTCCCTTGCTCTCATCCTCTAGATCTAAATCCGATCTATACATGAATTAGTCCTCTTAAGATCTCTCAAGACAGGCCTTAAGACCTCTAAGATCATCCCAGACCCTAGCCCAAAACAAACCCTTGCATAACTCTGCCTGGGCATTGAGCCGGTTCTATCTCAGCACTAAGCCAGCTAAGTTCTACTAGGTCGGCTCAGTCTAAAACTGAGCCAACTCAGTCCTGTGCCATGCTAGCAGTCCCAAATGTGCAGCTCTCTATTTTGTCTATGCTCTGAGACTTAGCCGACCCAGTTTTGGACTGAGTCGACTAACCTATAGAAAGTCTTCTTTTTGCAGTCTTGATTTTTCGACTTTGGTTTCTTGCTTCATCTTGTGTCCCACATTTTTGAAGCACCAACCAAGCCCCTGGAATCTTCGGAGCCAACCTCCTTGACTCCTCCCATGGCCTCCCAAGGCTTGGGAGCACCACAAATCCTCACAAAGTCCCACTGGACTGGGACTCTAAGTCCTACTCATCTAGGACTCTCTGATTAGGAGTTTCATAAGTCTGGGACTCTAAGATTATGAGTTTCATTCATTTGGGATATTGGGTTCAAGAGTCTCATTAGATTGGGACTCTTTAGGAGTTTCATGTTGATGAAAATCTGTTGCCCAATAATCCATCTGATTTGAACTCAGATATTTTTGGAGGATTAATTAGCAATTTAATTACTAATTAGCTTAATTTGATTGAGTGATGATGATTCAATCAAGTTTGATTAAATTTGATTCAATTAGGTTTGACCCGATCAGATCATGAGATGACCTAATCGCTATGGGAGTTTTGACCCTAATTTGGTCAGGATCTAGACCTAATTAATTTCAAATTTGATTAAAATTTTATTAAATTAGGATAAGCCTAATTTGGTTGGATTTAACCTGATCTAATTGGATCTAGATTAATTGGTTTGGTTGAAACCAATTAGGATCAAGTCAAATGAAGTTTGAATTCAAACGCTCTCATGCGCCCACCATTTTTAACTTTTCCACTCTTGTTTCATGCCCAAAATTTTTTGTACATAACATTTCTCTCACCCAAAAGGTTTCTATGCCCCCTCTCTTATCTAGTTTTGACCTGGTACAAGGGTTGGACTGGTTCAAAGTAAGTTGAGTTTTGAATTCAACTCAATTTGTTGGAGGTTGGAACCAATCCAACCTTATCTACTTCCCACAACCTCTCTTTTCTTTGTCAAACATGTTTGAAGAAATAAAAATATGCACACACAGAAGGAGAGTCCTTTTGCATGTTAAACACATGGGAGGAGGCATTGGATAAAGATAAGAGGCTCATTTGATTTTTGAAATCAAGTGAGTGGTTAAAACCTCCCAACCACTCGACCCTTATCTCTTTCCACGTGCTTTTCCCATGGTATTCATGTCAATAAATTATGAGAATTTTTGTGCATGCATAAGATGGGCTTAGAATTATGTGGTAAAAAATTAGAGTGATTAGGAATTAGTTTTGGGCAAAACAAATCTTAGAGTGAAGGTGAGCAAGGTCCTATAGCACTTTACTTTTCCCTCATGCCTCTCTTCTCTTCTAATTTTCACCTCTAAGGATACCAAATTTTTAGATATGATCTAAATAGGATTTATAGATCTGAAAGTCATCTTTCCATAAAAATTATTTCATGGAAAAACTCCACACAAAGAGGGCATGATAGGATTTTTAGTGTGTTAGGATTTTTGGGCTGAGTGAAACCCTAGTTTTGGGAATCTGGATTTGGGTGGAGAGATCGAGTGCTGTGAGCATCGGATCACCACCAAATTTGAAACACCTCTTCATCATTCTTCAATATTTATGTTTTGAATTTTTGGAGTATCTAAAAAATTAGGAAGTATATGATCGATTGGATCGATCGTGATCAGCCGTCGAATGCCTTGGCGAGGAGCTAGCACTCTGATGGAGCTGGTCGGGACCAGGAGCTCCATGTAGAATATCCATAGAGGTCGGATGAGTGTGTGGCTACAACATAACACCATAGCCTCTTTTGGTGGATTTAGATCATGGAGATCAGCTATCCGTGAAAAGGTATCGAGTTCTGAACTCGTATCAATCAGCAGATTTGATTTGCCGATCGAATGCATTATAACTTTTTATCACATATTAGCATGTTTAGTTCTTGAGTAAGATTTATTTGATATGATCAATGCATGTATAGTATTAATTTTAGATTAATATTTACTTTTACTACTATTTTATTCAAAAAAGTTTTGAAAATGCATGCTTAAATCGTCTACAATTTCCTTCAAACTGGTTCAATTTAGTTTGTGAGGTAGAATATGTCACTGCATCAGATGCTGCCAAATTAGTAGTGTGGCTGAGAAAATTCATCACCGAGCTTAGAGTAGCACTCTCCCTTGATGGTCCGATTCTGCTCTATTATGATAGCTTTGAAGCCATTGCTCAAGTGAAGGAACCAAAGGCACACCAGCAGACGAAGCATATTCTACGCCGCTTCCATCTTGTTGAGAAATTATGGATCGAGATGATGTCGACCTTCAGAAGATTGATGGAAAGGAGAACCCAGCCAACCCATTCACTAAAGCTATTGTGGTGAAGGAGTTCAACAACTTCAAATCGAAGATAGATATTAGATACTGCACCGATTGACTTTAGTCCAAGTGGGAGATTGTTGGAATATATCCCAAAGCCAATCGTCAGTCTGTTGATGGTTGTGCTACTTATTGTACTTGTATATGAATTATCAAATAATAAAAGTTATTTTGGCATTTTTTATTACAAATTCTATTATCTTCTAATGAACTGCCGCGTTGTGATGAAGTCCTTAGGACTATCTAGATTTGACAAAGAAGGATTTATCATTTAGTCCTTAAATTATTCATGATCAAAAGATACATTGTTATTTAGGATGACAATGTTTATTGAGTATAGATCGTTATGTGCCATATAGGTTGATTGTCCTCGTAATCAAGAAGTGTTGAGACATTGGCATGGCATGCAAGTGAGATGTGTGGGTACATCTGCACTGAACGTGACCAAGTTCAGAGCTTTTCTTCTATCAAGATTAGCTTCGAAAAATATGGGTATAAGTATCCCTTAGACCTGAGACCACCATGGTGACTTGCAAGCAACTCGCTATACTTAGGTACCGGACTATCAGAATTTCTAATTCAGTGATAGAAGGCTACTGGGTGCAGTCAAGTACTTGGCTTATCGGTGTGTGAGTTGAGATGGGATCGATCCCTCCAAGTGTTGGAGCAAGTGCATCACTGTATTTCAATTTAGCAAATCTTCGATCGGGATAGTCCATATGATAGATGGTATATTTTGAAATACAATGGCGATGAATTATAGGATTGACAGTAAACCCTAGATCATCCTTTTCAGCATCATGATCAAGGAGATGAATTATACGGTAACCATACTCCATAGGTTCGTCATTATTGTATTATGACTTTTTGACCTATCCAAACATTGGGTACTATTGTTAGATAGTCACATCGATTGGTATAAAAAAATGATTCTTATGCTACCGACTTAGGATTCGAACCTATGGAGTCACACACATAAGGAGTTTCTACCTAATCTGGTGGCTGATCATGAGTCTTGATGACCTAGAACTCTATGACCAAGAGTCTCATTGGACTGGAACTCTGAGTCCTACTCATCTAAGACTCTCTGATCAGGAGTTTCACTAGTCTGAGACTCTAAGATTGTGAGTTTCATTCATTTGGGATACTGGGTTCAAGAGTCCCACTAAATTGAGGCTCTTCAGGAGTTTCATGTTGATGGAACTCTATTGCCCGATAACCCATCCGATTTGGACTTAGATATTTTTGAAGGATTAGTTATCAATTCAATTATTGATTAGCCCAATTTGATTAAGTGATGAGGATTCGATCAAGTTCGATTGAATTTGATTCAATTTGGTTTGATCCGATCAGATCATGAGATGACCTAATCACTGTGAGAGTTTTGACCCTAATTTGATCAGGATCTGGACCTAATTAATTTTTAATTTGATTAAAATTTTATTGAATTAGGCTAAGTCTAATTTGGTTGGATTTAACCTAGTCTAATTGGTTCTAGATTAATTGGTTTGGTTGAAACCAATTAGGACCAAGTCAAATGAAGTTTGAATTCAAACCCTCCCATGCACCCACCATTTTTGACTTTTCCACCCTTGTTCCATGACCAAAATTTTTTGTACATAACTTTTCTCTCACCTAGAAAGTTTCTACACCCCCTCTCTTATCTGCTTTTGACCTGGTCCAAGGGTTGGACCGGTTCAAAGTAAGTTGAGTTTTGAATTCAACTCAGTTTGTTGGAGGTTAGAACCAATCCAAACTTATCTACTTCCCATGCCCTCCCTTTTGTTTGTCGAATACTTTTAGAGAAATAAAAATGTGCGCACATAGAAGGAGAGTCCTTCTACATGTTAAACATATGGGAGGAGGCGTTGGATAAAGATAAGAGGCTCATTTGATTTTTGAAATCAAGTGAGTGGTTAAAACCTTCTAACCACTCAACCCTTATCTCTTTCCACATGCTTTTCCCATGGTATTCATGTCAATAAATTATGAGAATTTTTGTGCATGTATAAGAAGGGGTTAGCATTATGTGATAAGACTTTTAGAGTGATTGGGCTTTAGTTTTGGGCAAAAAAAATCTTGGAGTGAAGGTGAGTAGGGTCCTATAGCACTTTACTTTTCCATTGTACCTCTCTTCTCTTCTAATTTTCACCTCTAAGGATACCTAATTTTTAGATATAATCTAAATAGAGTTTATAGATCTAAAAGTTATCTTTCCACAAAAACTTATTTTATAAAAAAAATCCACACAGAGAGGGCGTGATAGGATTTTTAGTGTGTCAGGATTTCTAGGCCAAGTGAAATCCTAGTTTTGGGAATCTAGGTTTGGGTGGAGAGATCGAGTGCTGTGAGCATCGGATTACTACCAAATTTCAAGCACCTCTTCATCATCCTCTAATATTTATTTTAATTTTTTAGAGTATTTAAAAATTAAAAAGTATATGATTGGTCGAATCGATCATGATCAATCATCGAAGGCTTCGATGAGGAGCTAGCAATTCGGTGGAGCTGGTCGGGACCAGGAGCTCCGTGTGGACCATCTATAGAGGTTGGATGAGTGTGCAGCTATAGCATAATACCACAACTTCTTTTAGTAGATCAGATCATGGAGATCAGCTATCCATGAAAAGGTATCGAGTTCTGAACTCATATCGATCAGTAGATTCGATTTACTGATCGAATGCATTTTACTTTTTTATCATATATTAGCATGTTTAGATTCTGAATAGGATTTATTTGATATGATCAATGCATACATAGTATTAATTTTATATTAATATTTACTTTCACTGCTATTTTATTCAAAAAAGTTTCGAAAATGCATGCTTAAACCCTGCACGATTTCCTTCACTAGGTTCTATTATAACGTGATCATGTTTATATTAAGATAAATTCAAAAATAAAACTTTAAAGATTGCACATACTAATTATAATTGTCCTACCATAAGGTTTATCCTTTACAGTCGAGAGATTGTTCTAGTGTGTGCTGATATGTAAAATTGAATCATGAATAAGTTAGATTAGATCTAAGCAAATTTATGATTCATTTTTTTAATTTTAAATCTAAAATAAATAGATATTTAATATATTATTAATTATTTAAATTAGATTTAAATAATATCAGGTCAAACATATTGATTATAAGATTATTCTACTGTAAGATTTACCCCTTATAGTGGAGAGGTTGTCCTAGTATGTGCTGACCTGAATAACCTAAATCATAAATATGTTAGATGAGATCTAAAGTTATTTATGATTTATTTTTAGATTTTTAATTTAAAATTAAATAATTTATGATCTAATTTTGATCATTTAGATGAGATCCATATGATATGTTTTATGTTTTGATCTAGATCTTCATGTTGCATATGTTGATATATAGCTTCTTTTTGAATCTAGTTTGTATATGTATGATATATAAGATTCATAGAATTTAAATTGTGAACTTACTTTTTATAAAATTCTATATTCAAAATCCAAGGACATGATCAAAATTTTAAAACAAATCAGATCTAAAATCATGTATTGAATATGATTTAATGTAAATTATTTATAACTTAAAAATATTTTAAATGACCAAATCAAAAATTAGTTCTGAGGTTCCATAAATCCAAACCTATATAAATCTTGAACTTAATTGAGAATTAAGTGATTGTTTATGATCTAGGTTTGTGATTTGAAGATCCTAAGATAATTTCATAAAACATGGGTTAAACGATAATGGGTTAGCTTTAATTAGGTCATTAACTGGGTTAGACCTATGATTAGATTAAATATGGACTAAGTTAATAAATTAATCAAATCTAATTAATAGTTAATTAGGATTAGGTCATTTTATTTCTATAGATCAATTCAATAGTTGTAGTTGATTAAAGTCCACACATCTAATAAATGGATACTGATTGTGGCTCAGTGGTCGAGCTCTAGTCTTTAGGCAGACCAAATCAAAATTGATAAATTGATTAATATCTAAGATAAGTCTGCTATTTCTAGACCGATGGTTTTTAATTGGCAGCCCACTTACTTGACCATTTCTGATGGTACCTAAGGCAAGCCTTGGTAGACCCTCCTATAGATCTCACTTACCTGACCAATGCGGTTAATCAGGTCTTCATTAGGTTGCTCATTGATTCATGCTAATCCATGTCACATAGAAAATCAGTGAGACTAATTTTGTTCAGTGAGACTGATCTAGATGCTCATGGATTAAAATTGATCCTAGTTCTTGTCGATGACTTGAGAAGTCAGTGGGAGGACTTGACTTGGTGAAGTCAGTGGAAGCAAATTGATTCATGTCCTTTCTATCCTTAAATCATAAATAAATTATAAATTCTTTAAAATTATTAGGTTCTTACAATGATAAAGTTATGAGGATAACTGAGTCATAGCCTCTGATTAAGTAGGGTAATAATGGGTCCATTAACTCAATAATCATTGGAGGCCCAAAGGTCTGGAGCTTATTGACTAATAGAATTATCATTTATAATATGATAACTTGAAAGTGTCTCTCTAATGGTGGTAAGGTTAACCAACCAAAGTTGGGCTTAGTCATTCGTTGGTTAGATGCACCAAGTATGTGATGAAAATTATGTAGGATTTCATGCATAAATTTTAAAACTTTTTTGAAATATAACACAGTGAAAGTTATAAATTAAATCATTTAATATAGAAATGCATGTAATCAAATTACTAAATTCTACAACTAGGATCTATAACATGTCATATTAAATCAGAAAATAAAAGGTTTGGTATTGATCAAATCAATACCCTAGATCTAGAACGATTCTAGATCGTATCTAGGTGAGGGAAGAGATCAGATCTCTTATCTTTGCATAGGTTGAGTACTCCGTGGTTGACTTTTGTTGTTGTCTTTAAAGTTACACATGCATCCGGCCTCTACAAGTGATCCACACGAGGCTGCAACAAAATCGGAGGTTCATCAAACGAAGATCTACTCGAAGTGCTAGCTTCTTGCGGATCCCTCCTGATGGTTAATTAAATAGGTATTCTTTAGATTTCTTGGATCCTACAAAAGATGAAGAATACATGGAGGATTGAGGAAAAAATTTAACTCTTGGATCTTCCAAAAATCAGAAAATAAAATATACGAAAAACTATCCTAAGAGAAGATAGATCTTCTCTTTCAGCACATCAACCTTTGATGTCTTGGATGCATCCCCATGCCAGGACAAGAGGAGACCTTCTCCTCAATCATTTTTCATGCTCTATAGGCCTCTCTCTCTCTAATTTTACTGATAATAAAAACTTCACAAAAGATGGAGAAGAAGGGTTCTCAAAGAAATCCTAAGAGAAGACCTTCTTCTCTTCTTCTTCTCTCATCAGGACAAGATCAAATCAAGTCCAAATCAAAACATCATGCCCCAACTCCTTGGAGCATTGATCCACCATGCTCTCTACCTCTTTCTCTTAGATTTTTATCACATAAAAATCACATAAAATTAGAAAGAAAAAAACTTGAATGAAAACTATAAGAGAAGATAATCTTCTCTTACCTTTATCTCTACTAGACATCAATTTTTGATGTCTTAATTGAAGAGTTTTGTAGAGACAACATCAATCGCATTGATTGTTTGACCTTAGAATGATTCTCAATCATCAATTAACCATCTGATTAGGTTACAATCTCTTATATGTATGACCCTATAGGTTCAAACCTAAGCTAGTAGCATAGGAACCAATTCCTATACCAGTCGAAGTAACCATCTAGCAATGATTTCCGACGTTCGGATAGGTCGAATATATACAAAGCAATATTCTTAGAACTCTGACCCATAGTTACTGTATAATTCATCCTTTTAACCAATAATGCCCAAGATGACTTTGAGTATGCTGTCAATACTCATACAAATCATCTCTATTATATTTCAAAATTTTGCAAATCTTGTAACTCCTCACGAGGATTACCCAGGCCTAGGTTTTGCTAAATTGAAATATAATGAGTCATTCTCTTCCTGAAGCTAATCAGGAGTGGTCAATCCCATCTTGACTCACATACTAATTTTACAAGTATTTGACTATATCTAAAAATCTTTCGAACCTATATTAAAAATATAGGCAGTCCTACACCAAAGTACAGTGAGTTGCTTGTAAGTCACTATGGTGATCTTAGATCGAAGGAACACTTATATCCATTGGCCTTAACTAGCTACTCTTGATAGTAGAGTGCTACATTGGTCACGTTCAATAAAGATGTACTCCTACATCTTACTTGGATGCTATACTAGTGTCTCCACCCCACGTGGTTACGAGGATAACCAACGCATATGGCATACCGCGATCTAAACTCGATAAATTATCATCCTTATTAATAACTTATCATTTGATCATGAATAGTTTAAGAACCATCCGATAAATCCTCATTTATTGATTGATTATGGTTCTAAGAACTTCATCATAATTTAGGAGTTCATTTATGGAAGATAGAACTTCTATGATGAACTAACCAAATAATTATTATTATTAGATAATTCATATACTAATTTCAATAATCTACTATTTAGATGATTGGCTTTACGATACATTTTTTAATAGTATGGTCATGTTAATGGTTAGACCTAATCAGATCCTTACAGTGGAGGCCAAAGCCTACTGATTAGATTTTTGGGGCAAAAATTAAATTACTAGAAGTTGCATACATTCGACTTATCCGGATATCAGGTACCATTACTAGATGATCATTTTGATTAGTATAAAAATTAATTTTTATAATACCAGCTTAGGTTTGAACCTATTAGATCATACACATAAGAGATTGTAATCTAATCAGATGGCTGATGAATGATTTAGAATTATTCTAAGGTCAAACAATCAATACGATTGATGTTTGACCTAATGCAAGTATTATAGGAGGATCAATTAGTAATTAAATTACTAATTAGCTTAATTTGATTGAGCAACTAAACTAAGATCAAGTCTAATTGAATTAGATTCAATTAGAATAGGTTTGAACTTAATTGGATTAAGTCTGATTGATTTATTAGGTAAGCTAATTGCAAGGATGACCAAGTCCTTATCAGACTAGGACTTGAGTGTACCTAATTTTTAATTTAATTAAAAATTAAATTAGATTTAAATTTGATTAAATCTAATTTAATTATGCTCTTAATTATATTAGGATAGCCTATTAAAAAGGTTTACTCAAATCTAATTGGAATGGAATTTATTATGGTTTGACCTAGTCTTAATAGAAGAGTCTTAGTTAGACTTGGACTCCTATTTTTCATTGCGCCAAAGATCTCCATGACCCACTTTTACTTTCATATTTATAAATGAATTATTCATCACCTAAGAAAGGTAATCCATGCCCCAATATCTGGTTGATTTCAAATAAATATTTGACTTGTTCAAATATGGTAATTTGTTTTGATTTGAAGTCAACTTGATAGAGTCCCATATTGTTAAAAGACCCCTTCCTATCTTGCACCAAAAATTCCCCACGCCAACTAGATTTTTTATCACCCTTTTTATTTTGTTTTGTGTGTGGAATAGAGGGATCTCATGCCATAATTTTTGGGGGAGACATCCAAGAGTTCATGCCCCCCAAATTCCTCCATAGTTACTTAGTTTGACTAGGTCTTTTGACCTAGTCTTCCTAATTTTTTGGTGCCTCCTATTTGATAGGAATTGATGAGACTTGTCTCAAGTTTTTCCACATAGAATAAAGAAAATAAAGGAGGTGTGGAGTGGGGGTTATGGGTGCCAAGTTTCTTGGAGAAAAGGTCTTTAGCTAGACATCAAAAGTTAATGTCTTGAAGGGACAAAAGTAAGAGAAGATTCTCTTCTCTTGATTTTTTCTTTTATGTTTTTCTTCTTATTCCTCTATGTATTTTTTTATGTGATAAGAAAATCTAAGAGAGAGAGAGGGCATGGGGATGAGTGCTCCAAGGTGTTGAGGCATGGTGATCCTTTTTGGATATGATCTGATCATGTCCTGATGAGAGAAGAAGAAGAGAAGAAAGATCTTCTCTTAGTATTTCTTTGAGAACCCTTCTTCTCTATTTATTTATGAGATTTTTCCATTAAAAAAATTAGAGAATATTAGATCTAGAATAATGAAAAAAATTTAGTGGAGAAGGTCTCCACTTGTCCTAACATAGAGATGTTTTCAGGACATCAATCATTGATGTCCTGAAAGAGAAGATCTGTCTTCTCTTTGGATATTTTTTTTATATTTTATTTTTTGATTTTTGAGAGATCTAAAGATTAAATTTCTCTCTTATTTCTTCTCTTATTCTTCATCTCTTAGAGTGTCCAGGAGATCAGAAGAAAAATTTTTAGATTAACCATCAGGAGGGATCCGCGAGAAGCTAGCACTTCGAGCAGATCTTCGTTTGACGAATCTTCGATCTATATTTGCAGCTTCGTGCAGATTACCTATAGAGGCCAGATACGTGTGTGTGTCCGAGCAACAAAGGACTATAATGGAATCAACTGCGGAGTTCTCGACCTGTAGGAAAGTAAGAGATCTGATCTCTTCTTGACCTAGATGCGATCTAGGGTTTGATCTAAAACTGTTCTAGATCTAGGTATTGATTTGACCAATATTAATCTTATTTGATTTAATTTTAGATTTATGTATGCATTATAACATGTTATAGGTCCTAAATATAGGGTTTAGTAATTAGATTACATGCTATTGTAGATTAAATAGTTTAATCTACATCTTTCATTGTAATTTATTTTGAAAAAGTTTTGAAATACAGGCATGAAACCCTACATGTTTTGCATCATAGATTCTATAGGTTTTATAACTTGTTGCACTTCAAAGACTTTCTCTTCAAGCTTAATTTTCCTCCCACTATCTTCATTGTGGACAAACTATTTTTTCAAGAATATAGCATGTTAGCTCATAATCATATTCTAATCCTCTAAAAAGTAAAAGTAGTATCCTAAAGACTCTTTTGAATATCCTATGAAACGATCTCTCATAGACCTACCCTCTGACTTGTCTGCCTGTTATCCCTTGACATGAGCCGGACATCCCCAAATCTTGAGATGACCAAGACTCAATTTCTTATCAAGCCACATCTCATATGGCATGATAGGAACAGACTTAGTGGGAACTTAAATATATGAGATTAGGTATGGTGCTCTCAAGCTTTGAAAGTAGGTGGAGAGAGACCAAGGAGTGAATGGAACCCACCATTGAAGAGCTTCAGCCAATGCCTCAGTCGAGTTGGCTCCATTCCTATCAGAGCCAACTCGAGCAGAAGGTCAGAAGGTATATCAAGCTAGCATGCTAGAAGAGCTGGCTCAATTTCTAAGAGAGCCAGCTCGAGCTATAGAATAGAAGATAGTCTTGTCTACCAAGCCAGCACGAACCCTGAGAGAGCCAGCTCAAGTAGTAGAGTAGAGAGTGATGATTCGGACTCTTATAGGAGACGTCATAGTCGAGCCGGCCCAACTGCTGATCGAGCCAGCTCGAGCGGCGAATAGAATAGTATATGATTTCTAGTCTGGCTTAGGATTGTATTTAATCCTAGGAACTTAGGGTCTTAGTTTGTGAGGTCCTAAGAGGATAACCCATGGATTGGACTAGAATTAGTCCAATGGGTGTGTGCATGGGAGACATGGGTGTACATGGGCTTGGGGAGTGCATCACATTAGATTAGCCAAGGAAGTTTTTTGGGATGGATCATATTGATCAGGTATATATATACCCTGTATTAAGATTTGTAATTAGAGTGAAAATCAATACAAGCCTTTTTCTCCCTGAGTATCTCTCTCTTCCTCTCTCATTCTCTCTCTCTTCTCCATGCCCTAGGATTTTCTATGGTTTCACAAAACAACCATCTCTTTTCTTGGATCCTTGTTGCTATTTTCATAATCATCAAGTAGCAAGGATTTTTTTCTAATAGATTGATATCAAAGCCCAAGTTGTTAGATCTAGTAGAGTAAAGGACAAAGCTTCACTTGAAATTATGGTAAGGTGCTGAATAGATTTCTTTGAACATAATTTTATTTTTTATATTTGGTTATTGAAGATCTGGTTGTGATGGCATCAAGTACCATTAAGATGGACTTTGAAAAGTTCGATGGCAAGAGTAACTTCATCCTTTGACAGCAAAGGATAAAGGATTTATTGGTATTGAATAAAGGCACATAAAGGATCTCTAAGAAGAGGAAAAATGATAAAGTTATCCTTTGACACTGTAAGGGTAACTTCATCCTTTGTATGTGCCTCATTGATGAAGTTTTGCTAGAGATTAACATGAAAACCACGTTAGAGGGGCTTTGATAGAAACTAGAGAATACATATATGTTAGAAATATGTGCCGTAGAAGCCAGAATTGGCTGACACTTGTAATACACATATAAGGATAAAATTATAATTTTGATTATAAATAATAAAATAAATTATTTTCTATCATAATGTATATTTGAAAGTATCTGTGATACATCCCTTGAGTTAATGGTAATGATAGTTCATATTTTCAAGAGTTAAAAATTTAAGACATGAATTTTCATTATTAACTCATAAAATGCTCCTGATCGTAGGATCATCAGGAGGATGGTGATTGATCTGAAAGATTGGTGTACGATCGCATCTTTAGGATAGATGAGTCTTGAGTATATGGTGTAGAGACATCGAAGCAAGAGTATAGGTACTCATTAAAGAATGAGGGTACTGAGCATGACCATCTCGAGCAGTCATGAGGAAGTCTACCTTCTCGTCGATACTGGCTTGAAGCTGTAGTGGTGTGTCTGGTTCATTGATCTGAGGTACATCGGTAGTTCATCTTAAGGATGTTATAGTTTGACTATATTATAACTTGGTCTCCTAACCATTCAGAATCCTGAGGTGTATGTTGACTATAGCATGTTCATTGTAGGAATTGGATTGCACCAATAGGAGATCTATCTACCTCGGTAGATAAGGAGCAACCCTATGATGATCATGAAAATCAAGTCCATAAGCCTATGGTCATGGTAGAGTAAACTAATAGAAAGAGTTTCTATTATAATTTTCACATTAGACTTGAATCGAATGATTAATTCATATGACGTAAATTAGGGTTTGACGAGATTATCTTAACCCTAATCCGATCGGAGCTCAAGATAGAGGAACTTAATCACATAGATAACTGCACCAAGAGATTCATTTTTAGTTCTGATGGATTGCCACCATATGCTGCTAGGTGTCACTGATAGATTTTGGAAGCAATTAGAATGATTTAGTTGATCGATCATACTAGTTGTCTGAATCAAAAAAATTTTGATCCATCAAAAGGTGTTTCAATAATGTCGATGATAGATATCGTGACGTATCCCATTACCATTCAGAACTAAATCTAACTGGATCACACAAACAAGGGTTTGGATCTAGATATCATCAATTGGACTAATCCAGTTCAATTGATTTGAATAAGATTCAATTAGATTCAAGAAAATCATGCTAGCACATGATTGAGCCTAATGTTCTCCTTCAACAATCATTAAAGCTTATCTTGGCTGAGCCAAATATGTTTGGGCTCACTCAGGAATCTTTACTTGGTTTGACTGGAGCTTGTCTAGATTAGAAAAGAATTGTCTTAATTTATGAGATAAATTTGAGACAACACCTGCCATTTTCCGTCACCTGCTAAATCTTGTCTTTTGACTTTGGTCAAATGTTGACCTTTGACACTTAGACATCTGCCCATGTGTCATGCACCCATAGGAGAGAACATGAGGCTTTGTCCCCCTACTAAAAGGTAGAAAGAGAGGGGGCACACGCCTAGGGAGGCATGCACCCCATGAGGATCACGCCTGGAGTCCCATACAGATGGGACTCCAGGTTGCTTCATGGTTTCAACTTAGGCGGCACCAAAGAGTCCTGTTTGACTAGTCTTGGTGCCACCTAAGAAGGTTTATAAGGCACTCTAATCTGATTGAATCAGATGATGTCATCCCATCAATCAGATTTAGATCTGATTGCATAAAGAGCCATGATTGGTCGGGATGATGTGGCACTGCATGGCGCAGCAAGATCTATGCAAACACTATTTGCACCTAGAATTGAGAGCTTCTACCCTTTGCCCATGCCACAAGGCTTCTGTCCCTCCCTCTCCATGCCACCTTTAGGTCCTCTCTCTATTATCCATGTCCAAGAGTTTTTGGGCGCAAGTTTGGTGCAATCCGAGCAAGAGAAAGGCGACAGAAAAGGAAGAAAACAACACTGCTACAAGAGACAACGACCGATCTTCGAAAGCCATTTTGAAGACTTTCAAGATTAGATCTAGATCTAATTTTTGGAGGATAGATTGAGAAGAAGAAGATCTCTAGATCCTGCCCAAGTGAATATTGGTAGAGGCTAGATGCTTGTGTGGCTACATCCAGAATCTCAGGAAAACATCGAGATCATCATAGGATAATAGGATTACCCATAACAAAGGTATGATTAAATTAGATTTAATTTTAGTTTATTTTATTTCTATCAGATTAATAAGATAAAATCTAAAGAGTCTCATATCTGATTTGGATCTAAGAGAAAATTTTTTTTAAATATCCCTCTTGATCTAATCAGATCTGAACGAACCTAACCTAGAAAATAGAATTTTTTCCTTCAACTGGTATCAGAGCTAGGTTTCTAAAATTTATTTGATCTAATTTTATTTCTATTTTGATCTAATAAAATAGATGATTTCATATGTCACATGAAATATGATTAGATCTAAAATTAGAAAATTAAAATTAAATAATTTAGATCTAAGATGTATGAGATGCATGATTAGACTAGGAATAGAATTATTCTATGTATAGTCTAACATGATCATAATTTTAATTTAATTAATTATAATTTTTAGATCTATTTAATTACTATTTTTTAATATTATAAATATTATAATTATATCTAAAAAATAAAAAATAAATTTATTTAATTTTATTCATATGAGATATGATTGATGCATGTTTAGACTAGTTGTAGAATAGATCTACAAAGTTGTCTTGAATAAATTTAATTTGATATGATCAAATTTAAATTTTATTTTCTAGATGTTTATGAGATAATTTAGATCTAAAAATATGCATGATATGATACATGAGATGTATGCAAAACATGATTTTAAGTTAGATCAATTTTTGTATGTAATATATGACGTAGATCTAACTAATTTTGTAGATTCATCATATTTCTGATTAAGGCATTCTCCTTGGCTATCCAGTCATAAGAACAAAGAAAGATTTAAAGACCCTCTCCTCCCATTCGATGGGGTGTTCTTATGATGTATAGAGGTGTTGCATGTTCATCCTTAATCAGAAATCAAAAACTTATTTCTGCAAAATCCTGGATCCTGAATCCTAGGATTTTATTTACATGTTTTATTTATGAATCTAAACTTAATTAAAAATTAAGATTATGAAATATATTAGATCTAAAATTAAAAATTTTTAGATCTAAGACATATTCATAAAATTGGGTTCGGGCTTGGATAGCTCAATTAGGTCTAGCGATTGATCAAACCGAATCAAGAGTTGGTTAGATGGGATCAAGAGTGCTTAAATTGATCAGCCTAATAGGATTAAGTCTGGGTCAAGATCGAGTCACATGAGTGATCGATCAAGTTAAGACCTAATTAGGCTCAATGGTTAGAGTCTGGATTATAGGCTAATCCGATTGGTTCTGGCTCAACAATTTGGTGTCTAAGGTAAGTTTGGCAGATACGATCGACTGATTTTTAATTGAAAGCTACTCGACTCGAATGCATTCTTATCGAGTTAATGGCATATCCCTTCCACCGGTCTCACTTACCTGGCCATGTTTGTTGGCTCAGTTTTGATCTGAGGTGGTCAATAATTCGAGCTAACCCATGCCACTAGGAGTCATAATGGTTATAACTATGTCAAGTCTAGTTTAATGAGACCTAAATCAAATCTCTCTAAGAAAAGATTAAATCTAAGATCTTCCGCCATTATAGATGTGTAGGCCCTTTCCGAGGTTGATTGTTCTCGGCTAGTTATAGTGGTTCAGTTGCACCAAAAAGATGCAATCATATCTATTAGGCATTGGATGCTACAGATTGGAGGATGGATTGGACTCAATATTCTAAATATGGTGAGAGATTCAATTAGGAATCCAATCTGTGGAAATGGTGGGTCTGACTTAACTAAGGAGTAATCAATATTTTGGGCATGATGAGATTCATGAATTAGAGATCAAGTTTGGGTGCATCATGATTAGAGAATCATTGAACAAGAGTTGTTCACTCATTGGCTAATTCATCACCAATAACTGTTAGGTGAGATGATGAGTCAGTTGGTGGGACCACACCTCCACTAGAAATCATTGATCGTAGAGATTTTTGCATCTCTACTGACGGAGTGTAGGGATTCGAGAAAATAGTGATAGCTAATTTATTTAAAAATAAAACTCCTAAATAAATTGGTCAAGTCTTAATTATAAAATCTAACTAAAAATTTTGACTCTCTACAGAAAAAAGAAAAATATCTGCATCCAACCCACTAGCGCGTACCCTGGACACCTATAGACTGACCGGACCAAATTACAAGGATTGGCTTCAAAACTTCAAAATTATTTTGGATTTTGAGAAGTTAACTCATGTATTAGACCAAGATCCCCCCACCTTACCAGCCTGCCCGTCCGCTAAATAGAGAGCATCTTTTGACAAATACATGAATGAAGATAACAAAGTCAGATACTACATGTTGGGCTCAATGTCTGATGAGCTTTAGCGTCAACATGAAGATATCAAGATTGTCCATCAAATGCTGGCTCACCTACAAGAGTTATTTAATGAATAGAGTCATGCAGCCAAATATCAGATCACTAAATGACTGTTAAAGACTAAAATGCATGATGGGCAGTCAGTCCAAGATCATTGTCTGATGATGATCAAGGACTTGGAAGAGCTTGAGAAGCTCAGAGTGAAGTTAGACCAGGATCTATAGAATGATATAATTCTATAATCCTTGACTGATGCATATGGGTAGTTCATCATGAACTACCATATGCATAAACTTTAGAATATTCTAGCTGAGCTTATGAATATGCTGGTTACTGCTGAGCTTTCTATGAAAGATTCTAAAAAATCAATACTTGCTATGGAATGAACTTCTTCCAAGAGAAGATCTTTTGGAAAGAAGAAGAAGTCTGTAAAAAGGTAGAAGATGGAAGGTGGAATAAAAAGGAAGGCAGAGCTGAAGAAGAAGATCGCTAATAAAGAAAAGTGTTTCCATTGTAACATTGACGGCCACTGGAAGCGAAACTATCCTATATACCTAGCCATCCTGAAGAATAAGAAGGAGACAGGTCCTTCTAAAGGTATGCTCTTTATTGAATCTAACCTTACGATTTCTTCTGCATTTAGTTGGGTGTTTGACTCTGATTCTAGTGCTCATTTGTGCACTTTCATGTAGGATCTTGAGAATAGTAGGAGGCTGAGGGATGGTGAGATGATCCTACACATCAAAAATGGAGCAAGGGTTACTGCTTTGGCTGTGGGAACCTATCCTTTTCGACTACCATCTGGCTTAGATTTAGTACTTAAGGATTATTATTATGTGCTTGCCGTAAGCAGAAATTTAATTTCTATTTCATGTTTAATACAAGAAGGCTATGTAATTAGTTTTCTTAAGGACCATTATAATATTCTTCATGAAAGAAATAAAATTACAAGTGGTTTCCTCATTAACAATCTCTATCAATTACATATTGATATATCTATTTTTAATATCGAGCAAAATGTGAATGCCGTAAAATGACCCAAGGATAGTCCAAATGATAGGTATCTATAGCACCTAAGACTAGGTCATATAGCAGAAGATAGGATTAACAAATTAGAGAAAATTGAGTTATTGAGTTCGTTGATCTTCGAGCCATATCCAATTTGTGAATCATGTCTTCATGGCAAAATAACTAAGCTTTCTTTTACAAGACATGGGGAAAGGGCCACGGATCTACTTGTCCTAGTACATACTGATGTGTGCGGTCCATTTGATATGTCAGCCAGAGGCACCATTGATTACTTCATAATCTTTACTGATGATTTATTTCAGTATGGGTATGTGTATCTTATGAGACACAAGTCTGAAGCTTTTGAAAAGTTTAAGAAATTCAGACATGAAGTCGAAAAGCAAACTAAAAAACCCATTAAGGTTCTTCTATCAGATCGAGGAGGTGAATACCTTAGTCGGAAATTTCTGGACTATCTCAAGCAAAATAGCATAGTCTCTCAATGGACTCCACGTAGAACACCTTAACTCAATGAAATTTTAGAATGAAAAAATTAGATCCTATTAGATATGGTCCGATCCATGATGAGCTTCGCAGACCTTCCTAATTTTCTTTGGAGACATAGTTTGTTAACTGTAATATATTTATTGAATAAAATTTTCTCTAAAACTATTCCTACCATACCATATGAGATATGGCGTGGTAAGAAACTAAGTCTGAGTCATCTCAGAATTTGGGATTGTCCGGCTCATATCAAAAGATAACAAGCGGATAAGTTAGACTATAGGTTTTTTAGAGCTCGATTTATAGGATATCCTAAAGAATCTTTAGAATATTATTTCTATATTTCAGAAGATCATAATGTGATTGTGAGTCGGCGTGTCATTTTTCTTGAAAAATAGTTTATTCAAGATAGCGGCATTGGAAAGTAGATCAAGCTAGAGGAGAAAGTCTCCCAAGAGCAATGAGCTAAGGATCCCATAGAACCAAATCAGGTTAAGCCAATACAATCACTACCTTCTCCACCTCGTAGATCGGAAAGGGTTTTCCATCCCCCTGAGAGGTACTTAGGTACTATTTTAAAGAAAGTAGAGAAAATATTTCTCATAGGTAATGGGGTTCATGGTGATCCCAAAATCTATGACGAGATTAGATATCGACTCCAAAAAATGCTTAGAGGCAATGAGGTCAGAAATTGACTCGATGCACTCAAACCAAGTCTGGACCTTGGTAGATCCATCAGAAGGTATAGTACCTATTGGGTGTAAATAGATCTATAAGAGAAATATTGGTATAGATGAAAATGTGGAGACATTCAAAGTTATATTAGTGGCAAAAGGTTATAGTCAGCATGAAGGCATTGACTATCAGGATACCTTTTCGTCAGTAGCTATGCTAAAATCCATCCGCATATTGCTTGCTATTGCAGCTTATTTCAATTATGAAATATAGCAAATAGACGTAAAAATGGCATTCCTAAATGAAAACCTTGTGGAAGATATCTATATGGAACAGCCACTAAGTTTCACATCCAGTGATGCTGATCACAAAGTATGCAAGCTGCAAAGGTCCATATATGGACTTAAGCAAGCATCTCGGAGCTGGAATACTCATTTTAATGATATGATCAAATTATTTGGTTTCATAAAAAATGAGGAGGAACCATGTATTTTCAAAAAAGTCAATGAGAGCGCTATTATCTTCCTCGTACTGTACGTAGATGATATCCTCCTTATTGGGAATGATATTTTCATGTTGACCATAGTTAAAATATGGTTTTTTATAAGAATTCTCCATGAAAAACCTAGGAGAAGCATCCTTCATTCTAGGAATCAAAGTCTATAGAGATAGATCGAATAGGATGCTAGGCCTTTCATAGAAGATGTACATAGAGGAAGTGTTAAAGAGGTTTAGCATGGAAAACTCCAAGAGGGGATTGGTACCCTTTAGACATGGCATTCATCTCTCCAAGAAAATGTGTCCCAACACATAAGAGGAGATTGAACACATGAGCAAGATCCCTTATGCTTCAGTAATAGAGAGCCTCATGTATGCCATGTTATGTACACGACCTGATATAGCCCATACTATGAGTGTCACGAGCAGATATCAGTCGAATCCAGGTGAAGAACACTAGACTTCAGTGAAATGTATCCTTAAGTACTTGAGAAGAACTAAGGATATGTTGTTGGTTTTTGGTAATGGAGAACTCCAAGTCTAAGGGTATACAGACTCAGATCTTATATCCAATAAAGATGATTGAAAGTTGACATCTGAAAGCCTGTTTGTGTGTAATAATGGTGCTGTCAGTTGGAAGAGTTCCAAGCAGACAGTGATAGTAGATTCCACCATGGAAGCAGAATACATCGCTGCATCAGAAGCTGTGAAGGAGGTATTCTGGTATAAAAAATTTGCCATAGAGATCGGAGTGATGCCATCGGATGCCATTCCTCTATATTGCGACAACAATGGTGCCATAGTCCTTACTAAGAAGCTGAGGTCTCATTAGAAATCCAAGCACATTGAGCGGCGATATCACCTCATCCACGATTATGTCGAGAAAGGTTATGTCGAGGTCACGAGAGTCGACTCCGCATATAATACGACAAACCCACTCACAAAGCCATTGGACTAGCAGAAGATCGAAACCCACCTTGAGAAGATGGGACTTAGATTTGTAGCCAATTGGCTTTAGGTCAAGTGGAAGTTTGTTAGATATATGTTCCCTAGAAGCAAGAATTGGCTAACACTTGTAATACACATCTAAGGGCAAAATTATAATTTTGACTATAAATAATAAAATAAATTATTTTCTATCATAATGTGTATTTGAAAGTATTTGTGATACATCACTTGAGTTAATGGTAATGATAGTTTATATTTTCAAGAGTTAAAAATTTAAGACATGAATTTTCATTATTAACTCATAAAATGTTCCCAACCATAGGATCATCATGAGGATGGTAATTGATCCGAAAGGTTGGTGTACGATCGCTTCTTTAGGATAGATGAGTCTTGAGTCTATGGTGTAGAAACACTAGAGTAAGAGTGCAGGTACTCATTAGAGAATGAGAGTACTGAGCATGACCACCTCGAGCAGTCATGAGGAAGTCTACCTTCTCATCGATGACTGGCTCAAAGCTATAGTGGTGTGTCTGGTTCATTGACCTGAGGTGCATCGATAGTTCATCTTGAAGATGTTATAGTTTGACTACACCATAACTCAGTCTCCTAGCCATTCGAAATCCTGAGGTGTATGTTGGCTATAGCATGTTTATTGTAGGAATTGGATTGCACCAATTGGAGATCTATCTACCTCGGTAGATGAGGAGCAGTCCTATGATGATCATGAAAATCAAGTCCATAAGCCTATGGCCATAGCAGAGTGAAATAATAGAAAGAGTTTTTATTAGGATTTTCATATTAGACTTGAATCGAATGATTAATTCATATGACAGAAATTAGGATTTGATGAGATCACCTTAACCCTAATCCGATCGGAGCTTAAGATAGAAAAATTTAATCACATAGATAACTACACCAAAAGGTTCATTTTTAGTTCTGATGGATTACCACCATATGCTGCCAGGCGTTACTAGTGGATTTTGGGAGCAATTAGAATGATTTGGATGATCAATCATACTAGTTTTCTGAATCAGAAAAGTTTTGATCCATCGGAAGGTGTTTCGATGATGTTAATGATAGAGATCGCGACATATCCCATTATCATTCAAAACTGAACCTAACTGGATCATACAAATAAAGATTTGGATTTGGATATCATCAATTGGACTAACCTAGTTCAATTGATTTGAATAAGATTCAATTAGGTTCAAGAAAATCTTACTAGTACACGATTGAGCCTAATGTTTTTCTTGAACAATCATTAAAACTTATCTCGACTGAGCTAAATATATTTGAACTCACTCAAAAATCTTTACTTGGTCTAACTGGAGCTTGTCCAGGTTAGAAAAGGATTATCTTAATTTATGAGATAAATTTGAGATAACACCTACCATTTTTCGTCACCTGCTAAATCTTATCTTTTGACTTTGGTCAAATATTGACCTTTGATACTTAGACATCTACCCATGTGTCATGCATCCATAGGAGAGAGAATGGAGCTTTGTCCCCCTACTAAAAGGTAGAAAGGGAGGGGGCGCATGCCTAGGGAGGCGTGCGCCCCATGAGGATCATGCTTGGAGTCCCATACAGATGGGACTCCAGGTTGCTTCATGGTTTCAACCTAGGTGGTGCCAAAGAGTCCTGTTTGATCAGTCTTAGTGCCACCTAAGGAGGTTTATGAGGGACTCTAATCTGATTGGATCAGATGATATCATCTCATCAATCAGATTTAGATTTGATTGCATAAAGAGCCGTGATTGGCCTGAATGATGTGGCACTGCATGGTGCAGCAGGGTCTATATAAATCCTATCTACGCCTAGAATTGAGAGCTTCTACCCTTTGCCCATGCCACAAGGCTTCTCTCCCTTCCTCTCCGTGCCACCTTTAGGTCCTCTCTCTCCTATCCATGTCCAAGTATTTTTGGGTGCGAGTTTGGTGCGATCTGAGCAAGAGAAAGGCGACAGGAAAGGAAGAAGGCAGCACTGCTGCAAGAGACAATGGCTGATCCTCAAAAACCATTTTGAAAACCTTCAAGATCAGATCTAGATCTACTTTTTAGAGGATAGATTGAAAAGAAGAAGATCTCCAAATTCTATCCAAGTGGATACCGGTAGAGGCCAAGCACTTGCGTGGCTACATCCAGAACCTTAGGCAAATATAGGGATCATCATAGGATAATAAGATTATCCATAACAAAGCTATGATTAAATTAGATTTAATTTAATTTAATTTTATTTCTATTAGATTAACAAAATCAGATCTGAAGAGTCTCAGATCTAATTTAGATCTAAGAGAAAAAATTTTTAAAATATTTCTCTTAATCCAATCAGATCTGAATGAACCTGATCCAGAAAATAGGATTTTTTTCTTCAATATATAGACAAGAATATGACAAACATGCTATGGTTGAAGAAACAACTATATAGTTTGTGGATGCCTAAAGAAGAAGATCTAGTTTTTCATATCTAGAAGATCAATCAAGTTTGCTCAGATATCATGAGTCTTGATGTGAAGATTGATGAGGAGGATAGAGCTCTGTTGTTGTTGTGTTTCCTGCCAACAGCATATGATGGTCTGATTACTATCCTTATGTATGGAAAAGAGACCTTAAACTTTAAGAAAGTGGTTGGAGTTCTTAGGTCCAATGAACAATGAGAGAGGCTAGTCAATGGAAACCCTAGCTCAGAGGTGCTTTCTATGAATGAGAGGTAAGAAAGGTCTAAGAAGAGGACTTGAGCTAAATCAAAGGATAGATCAAAGTCTTGAGAAAATAAAAATTATGTAAAATGCTATAAGTATCATCAACCTGATCATATTAGAAGGAATTGCCCACTTTTAAAAAATGAAAATAGGAAGGGCACTTGTAAGGATGGATCGACCAGCTAGAGTGATGCTCTATCATCTGATATACTAGTAGTATCATATGGAGTTGGATAACCATTGGATACTAGATTCAGCATGTTTCCACCATTACACTGCACATTGGGAGTGGTTCTCATCTTATGAGAGATCCAAGAGAAAAAGTGTTAGTCTTGAAGATGATTACCCATGTATAGTTGCTAGTGTTGGTACAGTTAGAGTAAGAATGTATGATAGAGTCATATGGACACTCAGCAATGTGAAGCATGTGCTAAAACTAAAGAAGAATTTGATAACCCTGGGTTTCTTGGAAGGATAATGGTATGCTTTCAATTATCAGCCAGGCAGTGGGTGTTTGAGGATTTCCAAGGATGCATTGGTAGTGATGAAAGGGAGAAGATTGAGCAACAATCTATATAGGATGGAAGGCTCAATAGTTACTGATAGTGCAGAGGTGTCTATAGCAGCACAGGAGGAGCAACTAGCCTACAAGCTCCGACACTATCATATGGGTCACTTGAGTGATAGAATATGGGTATAGTGTCCCTCCAATCTGAGATCACCATGACAACTTTCAAGCAACTCACTGTGCTTTGGTGCTGGACTACCTAAATTTTTAATTCAGTGATGAAAAATTTCTAGGTACAATCAAGTACTTGAGGAGTCAGTGCGTGAGTCAAGATGGGATTGACCACTCCTTGACTTAGGAGCTATGTTCAATAGTACTTCAATTGAGCAAAGCCTTGGTTAGGGTAGTCTCAGTGAGGGGTCATAGGACTAATTGCTTTGAGACATGATTTGGATGTATCTTCTAGGGTTGACAGTTTAATCCTAAGTCATCCTATATACAAAGGTCAAAGGGATTAATTATGCAGTAACCATATTCATATAGGTTTTGAATATTATGATTATACTATTTGGCCTATTCGGATATCAAATACCATTACTAGATGGTCACTTCGATTAGTATAGGAAATTAGTTCCTATGCTACCGACTTAGGTTCGAACATGTAGGGTCACACATACTAGATGTTCCTACCTGATCTAATGGCTGATCAAGAAAAGTTTAATTAGTGATTTGATCACTAATTAACTTGATTTGATTAAGTGATTATTTTTGGATCAAGACTAATTGAATTGGATTCATTTGGATTTGATCCGATTAGATTATAAGATGATCTAATCATTAAGAAGGTTTAATCCTTGATTTGATCAAAGGTTTGGCTTGATTGATTCCTGATTTGATTAGGATTTAACTAAGTCTAATTAAGTCTAAATAAGTTGGATTTAATCTGGTCTAATTGGGCCTAACCAATTTGGATTGGAGGACAAACAATGAGACTAGTTTGATTAGTCTTCCCATGCACCACATCACCTTTTGATTTATGACATCCTTTCTCCATGAGAAAGATGTTTCTCATGAAGTTTTTTTTGCAAGGAAAGGCATGCATTCTCCTTTCTCACGTGCCTTATGGATTGGTTTGATTTGGTTACCAATTGAATTTGAATAGGATTTGAATTTGAATGGATAACCACTTGATCTAAACCAACCCCTCATGCCTCCCATGTTTTGTGCGCTTCTATAAAATGATGGATTTTATGGATGTGCGAATAGAGAGAAAAGGAGAGAGGAAGAGAAAAAGAGTGATAAAAGAAAGATCAAAAAAGGAGTTTCTGATCTTGTGCATGAGCTCTTCTATGTGAGAAAAATTAAAAAGGAAAGAAAGTTCTAGGCATAAAGGATTTGGGTGAGAGCATACCCTAGAATCTATCTAGCATTTGGGATTTAGATTTGTGAGTTACGAGGGATGTGACTTCATAGATCCAGATGGAGAACCTTCTCAACTTCTCATCTACATTCATCGGGATCCGAAGCATCTGAAGTTCTGATGAAAAAGATCAAAAGAAGTTTGATCTAAATCAGCCGTTAAAGATTTTGAAAGGAAAATTTGATTTTTTGTCGCAAGATCATCCTGATCTGATTAGATCTGAGATAGATTTTTCTATAAAAATTTCTATGATCTGATCAAATCTAAGAGTTCTCAGATCTGATCATGGTGATCTAATATTAAAAAATTAAAAATAAAATTAAATTAGATTTAATTTGAAGTACCTTATTGGGTAATCTGATTATCCTGCGATGATCCTATTGGTTTCTAAGGTTCTGGAAGGAGCCACGCATGCACCTGGCCTCTACCAGTATCCACTCAAGCAAGATTTGAACATCTTCTCCTCATGAATCTCTCCTCCAAAGATCATATCTAAATCTGATTTGTAGATTCTTCAAAACTATTTCTGAAGGCAGCCCGTCCGTCTCGCGAACACTGTCGCATAGATCCTAAATCTTGCACCAAAAAAACCTTAGACCTTCTTCTTAGATTTATGCCTAACTTTTTAGACATGTATAAGAGAGGGAGAGAGAGAATCAGAGGGGTGTGGAAGATGAAAGGGGGCAGCACTTGGGCATGGAAAGGAGATCATATCTTAAGACCCTTTGGCACAAAGGTTCTTATAGAAAAGCCCTACGCCATATAGGAGTCCCTTTTGATCAAATAACCATCTTATTTGATCTTTTAGGACTTCTAGAATTAATATACATGTCAAACACAAGATCTCTATCTTGTTTTGATGCCAAAAAGCCATCAAAAAAGGGGCAGGATGAGTAGATAAGGAAGAGTCCATTGTGCCTAGGATTCTTCCCTCAAGAGTTTGATCCAAATCAAACTCTATCAAAACTTAGTCTAGGTATCTTCATAAATCATAAAATTTAGTACACACAAAGAATTACTCAAGCCCTATCACATATCCAAAAATTAGATTAAAATAATTTTTATAGAATTTTTTAGAAAGATTTGATCAAGTCATCCTTAATTCTCTTAATTGGGTCAACTTTTGACCCTAGTACAATTGCACTAGGAATGGATTTAATTTCTATAATTAATCTAACCTAGACTAGCTTTAGTCAGATGAAAATAAATCCATTTAAAATATAAAAATGAGTCAAACTAAATTTTACTTGATTGTGATGAATCAGAAAGATTATAGAAGGAGAAAGCCAAGCTTAATCATGTGCTAGCATGACTATCTTGAACCTGATTGGATCTAATCCAAATCAATCGAATTGGGTTAGTTCAATTGATGACATCCAAACCTAAATTCTTATTTGTGTGATTCAATTGTTAAAAAATATATCCTAAAGCTAATCATCTAAGTAGTAGATAATTGAATTTGTATATGAATTATCTAATAATAATAGTAATTTGGCTATTTCATCATAAAAGTTTTATCTTTCTTAATTGAATTTCTAAATTATGATGAAGTTCTTAGAACCAAAATCAATCGATAAAGAAGAATTTATCAGATGGTTCTTAAATTATTCATGATTAACAAGGATGATAACTTATCGAGTGTAGGTTGTTGTATGCCATATGCGTTGGTTGTCCTCATAATCAAGTGGTGTGGAGACACTGGTATGGCATCCAGATGAGATAAAGGAGTATATCTATACTGAATATGATCAATGTAACACTCTACTCTGAAGAATAGCTAGCTAAGGTCAATGGGTATAAATGTCCCTTCGATCTGAGATCGCCACGATGACTTGCGAGCAACTCACCGTACTTTGGTGCAGGACTGTCTGTATTTCTAATATAGGTGACAGAAGGTATTTAAATATAGTCAAGTACTTGGAGAGTTGATGTGTGAGTCAAGATGAGATTGACCACTCCTGATTAAGTTCAAGAAGAGAATGTCTTGCTGTGTTTTAATTTAGCAAAATCTAGTTCTGGGTAATCCTTGTGAGGTGTCATAGGATTTGCAAAATTTTAAGACACAATAGAGATGACTTGTATAAGTGTTTGACAATATACTCAAAGTTACCTTGAGCATTATTGGTCATAGGGATGAATTATACAATAACCATGGGCTAGGGTTCTAAGAATATTGCTTTGCATATATTCGACCTATCCGGATGTCGGAAACTATTGCTAGATGGTAACTTTGATTGGTATAAAAATTAATTTCTATACTATCAGCTTAGGTTCAAACCTATGGGGTCACACATATTAGATCTTGTAACCTGATCGGATGGTTAATCGATGATTGAGAATTGTTTCAAGGTCAAATATTCAATGCGATTGATATTTTTGACCAAATGCAAGTATTGCAGGAGGATCAATTAGCAATTAAATTACTAATTAACTCAATTTGATTAAGCAATCAGGTTGAGATCAAGTCTAATTAAATTAGATTCAATTGAAATTAGTTTAGATTTAATTAGATTAAGTCTAATAGGTTTATTGGATAAGCCAATTGCAAGAAAGAATAATTTCTTGTTTGACTTGGACTTGGGTGCACCTAACTGACGTAGAATTTAAATCAGATTTAAATCTTTATTTAATATAATTTAATTAGACTTCTAGTTGGACTAGGATCATCCTTAATTAGGTTATATTTAATCTAGTTTAAATAAGATTTAAATTAGATTTAAAATAATTTTGACCTAGTCAAATAAGAGGAGTCCCAGTTGGACTGGGACTCTCTCTTTCTCTTGCGCCTATTAAAGCCCATGCCAAATATTTAATTTTAGATTTTTTCTATGTATTTCCATTCCCAAGAAGGCCTTCCATGCCCACATATTAGATTATTTGGGAGTTTCTTTTGACTTGGTCAAAATAGGAAAGAGTTGGGATTTCTTTCCTTCTTGCAAGAGTCCCCTTTTTAACCAAACTCCTTTCTCTCTTATGTGCCACCACACCCTCCTTTTGATTTTCATCCTTTCTCCCTTTATTTTGGGTGTTGGTTTTCTATTTCACATGCCAAAAATCAAGGGAGGAGCATCCAAGAGTTGGACGTCCCATAGAAATCCTCCTTTGACTAGGTTTTGATCTAGTCTTGCAATAAAAGGTGGATGCCTCTTATGAGATGGTTTAAGATGTGAAAAATTCTAAAAAAATCATGAAAAATTAGAGAAAAAGAAGGAGAAGGCATGGAGGATTTGTAGTGTCAAGATTCTTGGAGAAGAGCCCTCAATTAAGACATCAAATGTTGATGTCTTGAAGAGACAAGGTAAGGAAAGATTATCTTCTCTTATATTTTTATTTTATATTTCTCTCTTTCTATTTTATTTATGATTTTTATATGATAAAAAATTGAGAGAGAGAGAGAGAGAGGAAGGGCTTGAGGAAAGATGGTGCTAAGATTCTTAGAGAAATGATCTTCATCTGGACATCAATCGTTGATGTCATGAAGGCACAAAGGTAAGAGAAGATTATCTTCTCTTTATTTTCTTTTGAGTATCTTCTTCTTTATTATTTTATATAATTTTTATATGATAAAGATTTAAGAGAGAGTGAGGAAGAGGGCATGGAATCTATGCTCCAAGGTGTTGGGGCGTGGTGATCATTTTTGGACATGATCTGATCATGTCCTGATGCGAGAAGAAGAAGAGAAGAAGGTCTTCTCTTAGGGTTTCCTTGAGAGCCCTTCTTCTTAATTTTATTTATGAGATTTTTTATTAGAAAAATTTGAGGGTGTGATATCTAAAAATTAAAAAAAAATCTAGAGAAGAAGGTCTCCTCTGATCCTAGCATAGATGTGTTTTCAAGACATCAACAATTGATGTCCTGAAGGAGAAGATTTATCTTCTCCTAGGTTTTTTCCATATGTCTTTTTATTTTCTGGTTAATGGAAGATCTAAGGGTTGGATTCTCTCCTCATTTCTTCTCATGTTCTTTATCTCTTCGATTGTCCAAGAGATCCAAAGAACATGTATTTGATTAACCATCAGGAGGGATCCGCGAGAAGCTAGCACTTTAAGCGGATCTTCATTCGACGAACCTCCGATCTGTGTTATAGATTCATGTGGATCTTCTGTAGAGGCTAGACTCTTGTGCAGCTCCAAAGGTAACAACAAATTCAACCACAAAGTTTTTGACCCATGCAAAGATAAGAGATCTGATCTCTTGGTGACCTAGATGTTATTTAGGATTAGATCTAGAATTGTTCTAGATCTAGGTATTGAAGTGATCAATACCACTCATAATTAATTTAATTTTAGATTTATATTTGTATCATAACTTATTATAGATCCTTGATGTAGAGTTTTATAATTTGATTATATGCATTTGTAGATTAAATAGTTTAATCTATGTCCTTTGTTGCTCTTTATTTTGAAAAAATTTTGAAATCTATGCAAGAAACCCTACATATTTTTTCATAAGTGGTATTAGAGCATCTAGGTTCGATTATAACATATTTATGTATGCTTTAAATTAAATCTAAAAATTAAAGTTAATTAAAGATTGCATACACTGCCATAAGGTTGTCCTGTTGTAAGGTTAACTGCTTACAATGAAAAGGTTGTTCTAGTATATGCTGATCTAAATCAAAATCATAAATTATTTAGATTAGATCTAAAAAAATTTATGATTTAATTTTTTAATTTAAACTAAAATTTAATAGATATTAGATCTATTTTAGATTATTTAGATTAGATCTAAATAATATCAGGATTGTACATACTACCATAAGGTTCTCCTACTGTAAAGTTTATCCCTTATAGTAGAAAGCTTATCCTAGTATGTGCTGATCTGAGAAACTTAAATCATAAATATGTTAGATAAGATCTAAAGTGATTTATGATTTACTTTTAAATTTTAAATATAATTTTAAATGATTTATGATCTGATCTACATGATGTGTTTTATGTTCAGATCTAATCCTTTTATTGCATATGTTGATATATAATTTTTGTTTTGAATCTAGAATGTATATGTATGATATATTTATTTTATAGAAATTAAATCATGAACTTATATTCTACAAAATCCTAGATTTGAAATCCTAGGGCATGATCTAAATAATGAAATAAATTAGATATAAAACTATATACTGAATATGATTCAATACAATTTGAAAATATTTTAAATAATAAAATTAGAAACTGTTCTGAGATTTCATAAACCTAAACCCATAAGACTTGAACTTAATTGAGAATTAAGTGATTGTTTAGGATCTAGGTTTGTGATTTGAAGATTCTAAGATAATTTCATAAAACATGGGTTAAAAGAAAATGGGTTAGCTTTGACTAGATCCTTAACTGGGTTAGACCTAGGGTTAGATTAAATATGGATATAGTTAAGAAATTGATCAAACCTAATTAATAGTTAATTAGGATTAGGTCATTTCTATAGATTACTTCAATAGTTGTAGTTGATCAAAGTCCATACATCTAACAAATGGATGCTGATCGTGGCTCAATGGTCGAGCCCGAGTCTTTAGGTAGACTAAATCAAAACTAACAAACCAATTGGCATCTAAGGTAAATCTGGCATCCTAGATTGATGATTTTTAATTGACAGCCAGCTTACCTAGACATTTCTGATAGTGTCTAAGACAAGCCTTGGCAGACGCTTCCACCGATCTCAATTACCTAGCTAATGTGGTTAATCAAGTTTTTGATTAGGTTGCTCATTGATTCGTGCTAACCCATTGATAAGTACCATAAATTTATCTATAAAAGCATCAAATTATCAATTAATTTATGTTTATTTTTAAAAATTAATAATTAATTGATACATATTTTTAAGAAATTTATATTTTTATTTATTAAAGAATTAACTAAAAAAATAAAAAAAAAATTTATTATCAATCGAAAGAGCTTATTTTTTTAATCATAATGAAATAAGTT
This sequence comes from Cocos nucifera, assembly GCA_006176705.1. Classification (NCBI taxonomy): domain Eukaryota; kingdom Viridiplantae; phylum Streptophyta; class Magnoliopsida; order Arecales; family Arecaceae; genus Cocos; species Cocos nucifera. The sequence goes on along the minus strand of QRFJ01006797.1, from coordinate 31,120 downwards.
TTGAGAAAAATGGAGCTAAAATGGAGAAGATATGAATTTCTAAAGAAATAAAATAAATAAAAATTAAATGAAAAATAACAAATGGCTTAGCCGGCTTAAGCCACCGTGCCATATCAGCCAGCGCATCCAAATGCACCGAGCCAAGCTGACAAAGCCAGCTACGCTAGTCGACTCAACCATGAAAGCCGTCAGCCGATCCATGATCCAAGCGTGGACCGCCAGCTCAGTAAAAATCGACGAATCATGAAGCAACACGTGGTGGACCTAGACCCTTAAAGGGTTTACAAAAAATCTATCATGGCTCACAGGGCATTTTGGACTTTTCACTCAATGACAAGATGCGTTGATTCATTATGGTGTGCGGTGTAGCCGATCCATGCGATCTATGGGAATAGTAAAAGTGCGATCGGATGGATCCGGTTGATTGCAGTCAAAATTGAATGGTGGAGAAAATTTTCTACTTTAATTCAACTTCAGGCTTCACACAGATCACCATCGGATGGTAGCGCTCACATCTGACTTAGATCCAATGATCCAGAATGCTCCCGGTGGTGATCAGGACTCAATGCACGATCAGCGATCAGATTTTCTCCATCGATGTGCGATCAATGGCCAAAATTTAATCTGACCTAATCTGGATCGATACACATTTGATTTTGATGATTTTTAGTCCATTGGATTTCTATTGAATGGCTAGATTTCACCAGACTTCACCAGATTCATCTTAAAGCTATTTTAATCCAAATTTTACTCGGATTTCTTTCTACTTTGATGATTAAAAAGACTCTTTATCCTACATTGCCTAAAAGAAAATCCTCCACTCCTCCTAGCTCTATAAATAAGACCCCAAACTTTCAAAATTTAGAATCTTCGATCAAGGTGAAGCTTAGGTATAGGATAGAACCAGGCTTTGGGTTAGAGGCTGCTTCAAAGCAACTAATGCCGAAAAGAAGAGCTGGACTTCTACACCATCTTTCTACCAATGTCGATCCAAGATCAAAGATTAGCCTATTTTATTTATTTATTTATTTTATGTTTTTAAATTATGAACCTTTTAATTAATGCAATATTTATTTTTATGCTTTTTAATTTCATGCTCTTTATTTTTATTATAATTTAATTTTTATACTTTAATTATTATTTTTTATTTTATTGCAAGTAGATGCTAAGATCTAACTAGTAGATCTTAGTACCAAGTTTAAATTTATGCATCTTTTAATTTTTGCTTTTTATTTTTCAACTTGACTTTTGATTTTAAAACTCTTTTTTAAAAAAAAAAATCAAAGATTTCAAAACTAAAACACTACATTTCATATGGATTCGACCCAACGCACTACTATCTATGTATTTTTAATTATTTTAAGAAGTCGGATTAAACTGATAAACACGGTGTCTTAACGACAACATCGTATTCTTATCAAGTTTCTGGCACCGTTGCTGGGGGACATTAAATTTTTGATCTCTTTAATTTTTTTGTAAATAAATTATAAATAAAATTTTTATTTTCTTGTAAATATTGCTTGCTAACTTTTTTTTTAATTTTATAGAAAAAGAGATTAAAGAACAAAAAGAACCAGGGCAAGGAACAAATCATTCAATTTTGCTTGGTAAGATCAATCCTAACTTTAGTCCTCTTTCTTGTTTGTTTATTTATTTATTTATTTTATTTTTAAATTAATTTAAAATATTCATTTAAATCTAATTAAAAGCTCCATGATAAGATTAGGAATCCTAACTATTTAGAGCATGCATCATATTAGTTTTATTTTTATTTTTTCTGATGATTGCTGGAGGCAAGGTAAGACTTTCAAAATTCAATTAGTTACATGCATCTAGTTTAAATTGCATAGAATCCTTTAATTAAAAATTTTTTGTGCAAATTCATATTAAACCAAATTAAGGGCACAACCCAATTAAACAAAATAAGATAAAAATTTGATTACCCTTCCTTGGCCCACAAACAACCAACCAACATCCTGCATTGACCTAAGCCTTTAATTTTAAAATCAATTAGATATCAGTCCTAGGAACTCGAGCTCATTAGGATAAGAAATCATAAGAGTTGAACTAGGTTAGGGTTAGTCAATTTGACTGATGTCTAGAAAAGTAGTTCAGGAATGACTGGGTCCGAAGGAAAATGATTTTTAATTGATTCCATTCTCTTACCTAGTCAAGCATAATTGGTGTCTAAGGCAAGCAACGAAAAGACTCCCACTAATCTTACACTTACATGGCCAATTAATTGGCTCATCTTACACTTGGAGCGCTTGAAGGTAACCTTGGTAGTTAGGAGCTATTTAGATCTAGGATAACCCTTAGTCAGGATTGATTGACCAACTTGATTACTAACCAACATTATCACTAATTAAAACTAATTCTTCTCTCTTTTTTTGGCTCTAGGACTCTTTAGGACTTTTTCTTTAGAACTTTTATCTCTTTCTTTTTTTCCTCTTCAAAAATAAAATAAAAAAATTAAAAATTAAATTAAACTAACTAAAAAATATTAAAAATAATAATTAAATTAAATAGAATTAAATTAAAAATAATAATTAAAATAATTTTTTAAAAAATTTTTTTTTTATAAAAATAATAATATAATAAAATAATAAAATATATACATATATATAAAAAATTCTTAAAAAATCTAAAAAAATTTGAATAATACATTAGGGCATCGCACCAGAGCATGCACGGTAGAAAATTGCTTTATCTGATCTAGTCGAATCCCAACCATAAAATTGAAATGGCTAAATCGTATTAAATCCTGATAACCAAATGGCTGAAAATTTTAGAGAACCACCTAAGCAGATGAATGAATACTTTATTCCTTCTACCTAAAACCCATCGACTTGTATCCAATTACTTGAAATTCATGCTATCCACTATGAGATCAAACCGACCATAATCCAAATGCTTTCATCTTTCTACGAAAATACTAATGAAGATCCTTATAAGCATCTAAATAAATTCTTAGAAATCTGCTCTACGGTAAAAATTCAAAATTTAACTAATGATGCCCTTAGACTAATTTTATTTTTCTTATCATTAAAAGATAAAGCCAAGTACTGGCTTGGCATAATAGGGAGACCAATTAAAACTTGGGCTGAATTGCAAAGTGAATTTCTTAAAAAATTTTATCCCATAGGCCAAACCAATATTATGAAGCGAGCTATCACTAAATTTGCTCAGTTTCTAGGAGAATTGATTCACAAGTCATGGGAGAGACTTAAGAAACTTCTTAGAAAATGTCCACACCATGATCTAAGTGACAAATAGTTCAAGCTTTCTGCGAGGGTTTAGGAGACCAATACAGATAGATGGTAGATGCATCCTATCGAGGTGCATTCATGAACAAGAGTGAGGATGAAGCCTATACCTTATTTGAAATCCTGAGTGAAAACTCAATTAATCATGCTTCGTTATCTTTCTTCCAAACCTGGATAGGGATCCATGAATTTAAACATCTAGAATCTAGTTCTAAGGCTGATTCAAATTTGATAAATAAAGTGGACTTTCTTGCTCAGAAATTAGATCAAGTCCTAACTCTAGGTCAACAATCTCCTGCACAATTCACATCATCTTCTAATTATCAGAAGATTTGTTCAATCCATGCTAGCCCAACCCATCATGTGAGTGAATGTCCTATGACTGCACAGTTTTCACCTTTTATCCAAGAATAAGTCCAAGCTGCTAATGGCTACTCCAAGCTGGTTAATGATCCATTTTTAAATTTATATAACTTTGATCGGAGAAACCATTCTAATTTTTCTTGAAAACCACAACAGACTCAGGCTCAGACCCAAACTCCATCAATGCAAAATTATTAGAATAGAGCTCAATATCAGAACTATACTTATAACAGAGGTCAGCCTAGTCAGCCTTTCTCACCACCATATTATAATCATTTCTCATACCCACCTCCTCAATAGACCAATCTAGCTGATAATAGATTTAACCAACTTCAATAATTGATTCTGACTCAATAGCAATCTATCATCAGACTAGAAGCTCAAATTGGACAACTAGCTGAATCTAACATAAGGAGAGAACTAAGTCAATTGTCGAGCCTACTAATTTCAAACAACCCACCTAACGTCCACCAACCATTTGGACCAAGTTATCAATCTAATATCCCATTTAAGAATCCTCAATTTAAGAATGCCAAAGTAATTTTTGAACTTAAAAGCTATAGAATTCTTATGGATCCATACCAAGATCAGGTGAGAAAGGCTAGTACTGATGCTAACAAAAATAAAAATTTAGAGAAACAGGTTAGTACTGAGACTAACCACATAGAAGAATCTAAGTCCGAAACTAGTACTGATACTGGTGCCAGTTTAAATAAGATAGACATAGGAAAAAAGAGAATAGATGATTTATCCAAGACTTATAAACCTAATGTCCTATTCCCTTCAATCCTAGAAGCTGCTTCTTCTTACAAAAATCAAGAGGCATGTAATGAAGTGTCAATGAAGTTATTTAAGCAAGATCACATTAATTTACCTTCAGAATTAAAATCTACCTTTAAACACCATTCCAGCACCCAGTGCATTGAATCAAACTTAACTCCTAATTCAAAAACTCAATTCATGAGCATTTTAGAAGAACAAATAGGAGAAATTCTTAATAAACATGGGTCTGAGAATGGGGTCACAAATTATGTCCCTAAAATTAATAATGATTATATCAATAATGGGATTAATAAATCAACTTCCTAAGATTGGCAATCCAAAATCATTGGAATTTGTCAATCTAGTATTTGACACAGGATAGTAAGCTGCATTGTGTTTGACTGAAGACGGTAAACTTAGTGCTTGTTGGAAGGCAATCCAATATTTAGTTTTTTTTCATCTAATTTATCTTTTTAATTTATTTTCTTTTTAGGACATGTTGAATAAGTTGGAGGGAGAGTCTAAATTTTTAAAGGTATGTGCTGGACTAAAAATATACTAAGTCAGGTGTATTCTTTCATGTTCTTTATTACACCCTTTATTTTTTTCTTCTCCATTGAGGATAATGTCGATTAAGTTAGGAGGAGAATAATAAAATTTTAAAATTATTTAAGTTCTTAAAAGAAGTTAGTATTTTGCATTTAGACACCTGATTATGCTTAAGAATTGAATTAAACTAAGCATTTTTAAAAGAAAATTGATGCACAGATTAGAGAATCTATGAGATATTGAGGAATCAAGCATTAAGAAAATCCAATAAAGAGTTAAGTTTAGAACATAAAAAGTTTTTCCTTTGAGCATTTTTAATTTTTTCTACTAGCATCAAAGAAAAGTTTACTTTTTATGGGCTTATGTAGGATAACTATACATTTCTTCATATAAAAATTAAATAAAATAGTTTCTAAGTACTTCTCACTGAGTAACCAGATCTTTTTGCCTAAGCAAGCATTGAGTTTCGCATCAAAAGATGGGAAGAGCAAAGAAGCTTGTTGTAAAGCTAGTCTTAACTCGTAGCCTATTTGATTCGAGCTAGTAAGCTCGAGGGGTATTCTATAGCTAGTGCCCTAAAGCCAATTAGTTTGGGAGTCATTGGCCCAAGACTCGCTACATGGATCAAATAGAAAGCTTAAGGAGTTAAGACACTCAATAGTGGTACAACATTAAAAAAAAAAAAATTGATTTTCCATCGAGTAACCGGGTCTCCGTTGCCTAAGTAAGCAATGATATTCGCATCAAAAAGTGGGCAATGTAAAAATAAAAATCAATAAATGAAGGGCGGAAGTAGCAATACACTTGCCTATATGAAAGTTTAGACAAATCAGAGATAAAGATGGAATAATTTAGAAAAAATTTAGAAAAATTTAATATTCTTTTACTTAATTTTTCTATTGATAAGTATTAATATTTCCAATGATATATCTCACTTAAGCTCTACTGAATATCAATGGCCATTTTGAAAACTTGCTTAGGTAAAATTCGAAACTTCTAAAGTTAAAAGGTATTTAAAATTAAATTCTTTCTTTACTCGAGGATGAGCAAAGCTTAAGTTGGAGGGTGTGATAAGTACCATAAATTTAGCCTATAAAAGCATCAATTTATCAATTAATTTATGTTTAATTTTTAAGAATTAATAATTAATTGATACATATTTTTGAGAAATTCATATTTTTATTAATTAAAAAAATTAAAAAAAAATAAAAAAAATAAAATTTTATTATCAATAGAAAGAGCTTATTTTTTTGATCATAATAAAATAAGTTTTGAGCAAAACGAAGCTAAAATAGAGAAGATATGAATTTCTAAAGAAATAAAATAAATAAAAATTAAATAAAAAATAATATACGGCTCAGCCAGCTTAAGCCACCGTGCCATATCAGTCGGCGCGTCCAAACGTGCCAAGCCAAGCTAGCAAAGCTAGTGTGCCAAGCCAGCCATTCTAGCCGACTCAGCCATGGAAGCCGTCAGTCGGTCCATGATTCAGGCATGGACCGCCAGCTCAGCAAAAACTGACAAATCACGAAGCAACACATGGTGGACCTAGACCCTTAAAGAATTTACAGATAATCTATCATAGCTCATAGGGCATTTTAGACTTTTCACTCAATAATAGAAGGTGCTGATTCATTGTGGTGTGCGTTGCAGTCGGTCCATGCAGTCTATGGGAACAGTAAAGGCATGATCGGATGGATTTGGTTAATTGTAGTCAAGATTGGATGGTGGAGAAAATTTTCTACTTTGATTCAGCTTCAGACTTCATGCGGATCACCGTTGGATGGCAGCGCTCACATCTGACTCAGATCCAATGGTCTAGAATGCTCCCGACAGTGATCAAGACTCTCAATGCACAATCAACGATCAGATTTTCTCAATCAATGTGCGATCAATAGCTAGAATTTAATCCGACCTAATCTGGATCGATACACATCTGATTTTGATGATTTTTGATCCATTGGATTCCTATTGAATGACTAGATTTCATCAAACTTCACCAGATTCATCTTAAAGTTGTTTTAATCCAAATTTTACTCGGATTTCTTCCTATTTTGATGATTAAAAAGGCTCTTTGTCCTACATTGCATAGAAGAAAATCCTCCACTCCTCCTAGCTCTATAAATAAGACCCCATACTTCTAGAATTTAGAATCTTCGATCAAGGTGAAGCTTTGGTATAGGGTACAGCCAGGCTTTGGATTAAAGACTGCTTCAAAGCAACTGGTGCCGAGAAGAAGAGCTGGACTTCTACACCATCTTTCTGCCAACATCGATCAAAGATCAGAAATTAGCCTATTTTATTTATTTATTTTTTTATGTATTTAAATTATGAACCTTTTAATTAATGCAATATTTATTTTTATGTTTTTTAATTTCATACTCTTTATTTTTTTTGTAATTTAATTTTTGTACTTTAATTATTGCTTTTTATTTTATTGCAAGTAGATGCTAAGATCGAACTAGTAGATCTTAGTATAAGTTTAAATTTTTGTACCTTTTAATTTTTACTTTTTATTTTTCAACTTCACTTTTGATTTCAAAACTTTTTTTTTCTTTTTTTTTTAAAAAAATAAAGATTTTAAAACTAAAACACTACCTTCTCTGTGGATTCGATCCGACTCACTGCTATCTACATATTTTTAATTATTTTAAAAAATTATATTAAACTGATAAATACGGTGTCTTAACGACAACATCACATTCTTATCACCCATGTCACATAGAAAATTAGTGAGACTAATTTTATTCAGTAAGACTGATTTAGGTGCCTATGGATCGTAATTGATCCTAGTCCTCATCAGTGACTTACAAAGTCAGTGGGAGGATTTGACTTGATGAAGTCAGTGAGAGCAAATTGGTCCATGTCCTTTCTATCCTTAAATCACTAATAATTTAAATCTTCTATAATTATTAGGTCCTTAAAATGATAAAGTTATGGGGATAATGGAATCATAGCCTTCCATTAAGGTATTTGATAATAGGTCCGTTAACTCAACAATCATTGGAGGCCTAAAGGCCTGGTGCTTATTGACTAATGGAATTATCATCCATCATATGAAGACTTGGATGTGTCTCTCTAATAGTGGTTGGGTTGGCCAACCAAAGTTGATTCTGATCATTCATTGGTTTGATGCGCCAAGTATGGTCATGTTAATGGTTGGACCTTATTGGATCCTTTTCTGAGAAGGCCAAAGCCAACCTGATCAGGGCCTAGGATAAAATTAAAATTACTAAAAATTATTTGGAGAAATAATTGGTTATGAACCTACCTTTAGATGTACATGGATAGGCCAACAAAAGTTGGGCTTATGTGTAGTCTATGTGGATTCTAGTACCTACTAGGGAATTAAAGTAATTCTTCAAATTGGAGGTAGAAGCTACCAGTTCGAATAAAATAGTGCGAGAACCTTTAGACTAAAGTCTAAGTCTTTTGACTTAAAATGATTCATATACAATAGGTCATTGTTCTCTATTAAGGCTAAATCCTAATTGCTGCTACCACTATTAGATAGTGAAGACTTATGGACCAAACTTCAATAATCAATATCGAAAGTTGAATATTGATTCAGCAGTACGAATGGATTCGTATTGGAATTTCTGAACCCAGTCAAAATAATTAGTCCAAGATTAACCCAAATCAGGCATAGTACTTCTGATGTCTAAAACAAGATCATAGGAAGAAGATTTGTCTTGCTTTCCTTGATCACAATAGGTTGAACAAGAGAAAGAAGCAAAAGTTGCTCATTAAAGATGTTATATGATAACACCTTAAAACTTCTCTATATGTAATTCTACTACCTGGGTATTAGATCCAGTGGTCTTATGCAATTCGTTGCAAGGACTTAAGGTAAGTGGAATGTACACACCCTAGTTAGATTATGTCATGGATATCTATGTTTGGCATTACAAGCTTAGTCATATTGACAAGAACAGGATAAATGGATTAGCTTGAGAGAAAAACCTCGATATCAATGATTGTGAATCATTGATAGCCTGTGAATCTTATCTTCTTGGGAAGATGACAAAGTCACCTTTTACTGAAAAAGGTGAAGGAGCCGATAACGTTCTAAGTCTCATACATAGTGATGTATGTTGACCTTGAACTTAAGTGCCAAAGGAAGACATTAATATTTCATTACAGACGACCTATCTGGACATGAGTATGTCTGAGATAAATCATTTGAAATATTCAAATAATTTAATAATAAAAAAGAAAAACAAACTAGATAAGGAATTAAAATCCTTCGATCAGATCGAGGAGGCAAATACTTATCCAGTGAGTTTATGACATATCTAGAAGAGAATAGGATTCTCTCTCTATGGATTCCATTTTGGAATATAGTGTATCTAAAAGAAAAAATTGAACTTTGTTAGACATGGTTCAATCCACAATAGGGTATACTTGTCTGCCTATTGTAGGGTTGTGCTTTTATGACTATTTCTTTTTACTCTGAAAATGTATACCGAGCTATTTTGTTGCATTGACTCCATATGGGATATGGGTCGGACGTAGACCTAGACTCTCTCACTTTTGGGTTTGGAGTTGATCAGCCTATGTCATATATTTGCATACAAATAAACTTGGATCCTAGTCTAATAAGTGTTTAACGATTATTAATTCTGCTATGCTAAAGAATATAAGATGTTCATCAGCAATAGGGCATTCTTTTTGGAAAGAAGTTCCTTAAAGAAGAAAATGATGCCTATCAAGTTGAACTTATAAAAGTTTGATTGGTAGAAAAGAATCGATGTTATCTGATAAATCTACAGCATTGGATTTGATCAGATCAAATTTGGAGCCCATTAAAGTGTCACCTTTAAGGAGATCCAGTAGAGTACCGCATTAGCCAAATAGATACTTCAGTATCTAGATCTGGGATGATGATCATGTTGAGCTCGATGAGAACAACAAGGATCCGACCACCTATAAGAATATAGTGCAGTGGTCTGATTCTGAGAAGTGGCTTGGAGCCATATGATCCAAATTGAAGTCTACGAAAATCAATATTGTATGGACACTAGTTGATCACCTGAAGGGATAAAATCCATTGGGTGTAAATGAATTTTTAATAGGATCAGAGTAGTGCAGATGGAAAGGTAAGGACCTATAAAGCCCATTTGAGTATCATCTCAGAGTTTGAACATACGTTCTGAACGTTATCTTAGTTATGAACAAAGACAAACGCTGCACTTATTATTGGGCAAAATATTTTGTAGTGTTATTACTTGTGATGTTTGAGGATGAGATGTAGGAGTACATCTATACTGAACATGACCAATGTAGCACTTTACTGTTAAGAATAGCTGGCTAAGGCCAATGGGTATAAGTGTTCCTCCAACCTAAGATCGTCATGGTGACTTGCGAGCAACTCACTGTACTTTAATGCTGGACTACTTGTATTTCTAATATAGGTGATGAAAATTTTTTGGGTATAGTCAAGTACTTGTAGAGTCGGTGTGTGAGTCAAGATGGGATTGACCACTCCTGATTAACTTTAAGAAGAAAATGTCTTACTATATTTCAATTTAGCAAACCTAGGCCTGGGTAATCCTCATAAGTTGTCATGGGATTTGCAAAATTTTGAGATACAATAGAGGTGACTTGTATGAGTATTTGACAACATACTCAAAGTTGACTTGAGCATTATTAGTCATAGGGATGAATTATACAGTAACCATGGGCCAAGGTTCTAAGAATGTTGCTTTGCATACATTCGACCTATCCGAATATCAGGAATCATTGCTAGATGGTAACTTCGATTGGTACAAAAATTAATTTTTATACTATCGACTTAGGTTTGAACCTATGAGATCACACACATTAGAGCTTGTAACCTGATCGGATGGTTAATCGATGATTGAGAATCATTTTGAGGTCAAACATTCAATGCGATTGATGTTTGACCTAATGCAAGTGTTGTAGGAGGATAGATTAGCAATTGGATTGCTAATTGGCTCAATTTGATTGAAAAATTAGGCTAAGATCAAGTTTAATTGAATTAGGTTCGATTAGAATTAGTTTGAATTTATTAGATTAAGTCTAATTGATTTATTGGATAAGCCAATTGCAAGAAAAAATAATTTCTTATTTGACTAGGACTTGGGTGCACCTAATTGACTTAAGATTTAAATCAGATTTAAATCTTAATTTAATCTAATTTAATTAGATTCTAGTTGGATTAGGATCATTCTTAATTGGATTGCATTTAATCTAGGTTAAATAGGATTTAAATTAGGTTTAAAATAATTTTGACCTAGTCAAACAAGAGGAGTACCAGTTGGACTGGGACTCTCTCTCTTTCTCTTATGCCTATTAAAGCCCATGCCAAATATTTAATTTTAGATTTTTTTTTATATATTCTCATGCCCAAGAAGGCCTTCCATGCCCACATATCATATTATTTTGGAGTTTGTTTTGACTTGGTCAAAACAAGAAATAGTTGGGATTTCTTTCCTTCTTGCAAGAGTCCCCTTTTTGACCAAACTCCTTTCTCCCTTGTGTGCCACCACGCCATCCTTTTGATTTCCACCCTTTCTCCCTTTCTTTTGTGCATTGGTTTTCTATTTCACATGCCAAAAATCAAGGAAGGGGCTTCCAAGAGTTGGACATAAAGGGAAAATCCTAATTTTCCAGGTTAGGTTCGTTCAGATTTGATCGAATCAAGAGAGATATTTCAAAAATTTTTCTCATGTATCTAGATTAGATTTGAGATATTTCAAATCTAATTTTATAGATATAATATATAAAAATAAAAATAAATTAAATCTAATTTAATTTGCACCTTGATGTTCGATAATCAGATTACCTTTTGATAATCCTGCTTATTGCCTGAGGTTCTGAATCTAGCCATGCAAGCGCCTGTTCTCTACCAGTATCTACTCAGGCTGGATCTAGAGATATTCTTCTTCTTTATCACCTCTCTAAATATCAGATCTAGATCTAATTTGAAGAATCTTCAAAACTCCTTTCAAAGATCTGCAGTCGTCTCTGCAGCAGTGCTGCCTTCTTCCTTTCTCGTTAGCTTTCTCTTGCCTGGAACGCACCAAACTGAAGCCCAACTTTTCTTGGGCGTGGAAAGGAGATAGAGAACCAGAAGTTGGCATGGAGGAGGGAGAGGGGCAACCTTGGGGCATGGGCTAGGAGAGAACCTTTTTTATGTTGGGCACAGGTTTTATATAGACCATGCTGCTCCATGTAGTGCCACATCATTTCGGCCAATCATGTTGCTTTGTACAATTAGATCTAAATCTGATTGATGGGATGACATCACCTGATCAAATCAGATGAGAGCCCCTTCAATTCATCCTTAGGTGGTGCCAAGACTGGTCAAAGTTGAGTCTTAGGTGCCTTCCTAAGTTTATTCAATGAAGTAACCTGGAGTCCCATCCATATGGGACTCCAGTCATCCCTATCGATGGGACTCCAGTCATCCCTATTCATGGGTGCATGCCTCCCTAGGTGTGTGCCCCTCCTTTCCAATTTCTAGCAAGGGGACAAGCCCCTACCTGCTCTCCTATGGGTGTATGACACACAGGCAGATGTCCAAGGATCAAAGGTCAATGTTTGACCAAAGTCAAAAGACAATAATTAGTAGGTGACGGAAAATGATAGATATTATCTCAAATTTATCTCATAAATTAAGAAAACTCTTTTCTAATCTAGACAAACTTAGTCAGACCAAGTAAAGGTACCTGAGTAAGCACAAACATATTTGGCTCAGTCGAGACAACTTTTAATGATAGTAAAAGAAGAACGTTAGGTTCAATCGAGTGCTAGCACGATTTCCTTGAACCTAATTGAATCTCATTCAGATCAATTGAACTAGGATCAGTTCAATTGATGATCACCAGATTCAAACCCTTGTTTGTGTGACCCAGTTAGGTTCAGTTCTGTATGGTAATGGGATATGTCATGATCTCTATCATCGACATCATCGAAACTTCCTTTCGATGGATCAGAACTCTTCTGATTCGAACAGCTAGAATGATCGATCATCTAAATCATTCTAATTGCTCCCAAAATCCACCAGTGACACCTAGCAGTATATGGTGGCAACCCATCAGAGCTGAAAATGCGAACCTCTTGGTGCAGCTACCTGTGTGATTAAGTTCTTCTATCTTGAGCCCCGATCAGATTAGGGTTAAGGTGAACTCGTCAAACCCTAGTGTCTATCATATGATGTAATCATTCGATTCAAGTCCGATGTGAAAACCTAAATAGAAACTCTTTCTATTATTTCACTCTGCCATGGCCATGGGCTTCTGGACTTGATTCTCATGATCATCATAGGGCTGCTCCTCTACCACCGAGGTAGATAGATTCCATCTTGATGCAATCCAGTTCCTACAATGAACATGCTATAGCCAACATACACCTCAGGATTCCATATGGCTAGGAGACCGAGTAATGGTGTAGTCAAACTATAACACCCTCAAGGTGAACTGCCGATGCACCTCAGGTCAAAGAACCAGACACACCACTGCAGCATCGAGTCAGTCATTGACGAGAAGGTAGACTTCCTAATGACTACTCGAGGTGGTCACGCTCAGTGCCCTCGTTCTCTAACGAGTACCTGTACTCTCGCTCCGGTGTCTCCACACCATAGACTCAAGACTCATCTACTATAAAGAGAAGCGATTGTACACCAACCTTCCGGATCAATCACCATCCTCATGATGATCCTATGGTCGGAAGCATTTTATGAGTTAATAATGATTATTCATGTCTTAAATTTTCAACTCTTGAAAATATGAAATTATCATTACCATTAACTCAAAGGATGTATCACAGACACTAAATACACATATGTGATAGAAAATAATCCCATTTTATTGATTATAGTCAAAATTATAATTTTGCCCCTAGAAGTGTATTACAAGTGTCAGCCAATTCTGGCTTCTAGGGCACATATATCTAACAATCTCCCACTTGTCCTAAAGCCAATTGGCTACAAGTCTAAGTCCCATCTTCTCAAGGTGGGCTTCGATCTTCTGCTGGCCCAACGGCTTTGTAAGTGGGTCTGCCACATTATCTGTGGAGTTGACTCTCTTGACCTCGACGTAACCCTTCTCGAGGTAATCGCGGATGAGGTGGTATCGCCGCTCAATGTGCTTGGATTTCTGGTGAGACCTCGGCTCCTTAGCAAGGGCTATGGTACCATTGTTGTCGCAGTACCGAGGAATGGCATCTGATGGCATTACTCCGAATTTCTGCAGCAAACTTCTTATACCAGAATGCTTCCTTCGCAGCTTCTGATGCAATAATGTATTCTGCTTCCATGGTGGAATCTGCTATCATAGTTTGCTTGAAACTCTTCCAGCTGACAGCACCACCATTGCACACAAACAGACTCCAGATGTCGACTTTCGATCATCTATATCGGACATGAAATCCGAGTCTGTGTATCCCTGGACTTGGAGTTCTCCATTACCAAAGACCAACATCATATCCTTAGTTCTTCTCAAGTACTTAAGGATACATTTCACAGAAGTCCAGTGTTCTTCACCTGGATTTGACTGATATCTGCTTGTGACACTCACAGCATGGGCTATATCAGGTCGTGTACATAGCATGGCATACATGAGGCTCCCTATTGCAGAAGCATAAGGGATCTTGCTCATGCATTCTATTTCCTCAGGTGTGCTAGGGCACATCTTCTTGGAAAGATGAATACCATGTCTGAAGGGTATTAATCCCCTCTTAGAGTTTTCCATACTAAACCTCTTTAGTACTTTCCTCTATGTACATCTTTCTGTGAAAGTCCTAGCATCCTATTCGGTCTATCTCCTATAGACCTTAATTCCTAGAATAAAGGATGCTTCACCTAGGTCTTTCATGGAGAATTCCTTGGACAACCATATTTTGACTGTTGTCAACATGGGAATATCATTTTCCAATAAGGAGGATGTCATCCACGTACAATACGAGGAAGACAACAGCGCTCCCACTGACCTTTTTGAAGAACACATGGTTCCTCTTCATTTTTGATGAAACCAAATAATTTTGATCACATCATTGAAATGAGTGTTCCAGCTCCGAGATGCTTGCTTAAGTCCATATATGGACCTTTGCAGCTTGCAAACCTTGTGATCAGCATATCACTGGATGTGAAACCTAGCGGCTGTTCCATATAGATATCTTCCTCAAGATATCCATTTAAGAATGCCATTTTCACGTCCATTTGCCATATTTCATAATCGAAATAGGCTGCAACAGGCAAGCAATGTGCGGATGGATTTTAGCATAGCTACTGGGAAAAAGGTATCCTGATAGTCAATGCCTTCACGTTGACTATAACCTTTTGCCACTAGTCTAGCCTTGAATGTCTCCACATTCCCATCTGCACCAATCTTTCTCTTGAAGATCCATTTACACCCAATAGGTACTATACCTTCTGGTGGATCTACCAAGGTCCAGACTTGGTTTGAGTGCATCGAGTCAATTTCTGACTGCATTGCCTCTAGCCATTTCTCGGAGTCGATATCTGATATCGCCTCGTTGTAGGTTTTGGGATCATCACCATGAGCACCATTACCTATGAGGAACATTTTCCTCTACTTCCTCTGAAATAATACCTAAGTATCTTTCAGGGGGACGGAAAATCTTTTCCGATCTACGAGGTGGAGGAGGTAGTGTTCTTATTGGCTCAACCTGATTTGGTTCCAATTGGTCCTTAGCTCGTTGTACTTGTGAGACTTTCTCATCAAGCTTGAATCTGCTTTCCAATGCCGCTATCTTGAATAAACTATTTTTCAAGAAAGATGGCATGTCGACTCACAATCACATTGTGGTCTTCTGGAATGTAGAAATAGTATCCTAATGACTCTTTAGGATATCCTATGAATCGAGCTCTAAAGGACCTAAACTCTAACTTGTCCGCTTGTTGTCTTTTGACATGAGCCGGACAACCCCAAATTCTGAGATGACTCAGACTTGGTTTCTTACCATGCCATATCTCATACGGTGTGGTAGGAACGGTTTTAGAGGGAACCCTATTCAGTAGATAAATTGAAGTTAACAATGAGTGTCCCCAAAGAAAATCAGGGAGGTCTGTGAAGCTCATCATGGATCGAACCATATCCAATAGAGTCCGATTTCTCCATTCTGAAATTTCCCATTGAGTTGAGGTGTTCCTGGTGGAGTCCATTGAGAGACTATGCCATTTTTCCTTGAGATAGTCTAGGAATTTTCGGCTAAGGTATTCACCTCCTCGATCTGATCGAAGAACCTTAATGGGTTTTTCTAGTTTGTTTTTCTACTTCATGTCTGAATTCTTTGAACTTTTCAAAAGCTTCAGACTTGTGTCTCATAAGATACACATACCCATACCTAGACAGATCATCGGTAAAGGTAATGAAGTAGACAAAATTGCCTCTAGCCGGCACATCAAATGGGCCGCACACATCAGTATGTACTAGGGCAAGGAGATCTGTGGCCCTTTCCCCATGTCCTAACAAAAGGGAGTTTAGTCATTTTGCCTTGAAGACAAGATTCACAAGTTGGATATGACTCGAAAGTCAATGGACTCAATAGCCCATTTTTCTCCAATTTGTTAATCCTATCTTCTGCTATATGACCTAATCTCAGGTGCCATAGATATCTATCATTTGGACTATCCCTAGGTCATTTTGGCATTCACATTTTTGCTCGATAGTTAAAAATAGGTACATCAATATGTAGCTGATAAAGACCATTAATAAGGAAACCATTTGCAATTTTATTTCTTTCATAAAGAATGTTACAATGGTCCTTAAAGAAGGTAATCAATTACATAGCCTTCTTGTGCTAAGCATGAAACAGAAATCAAATTCCTGCTAGCTGCAGGCACATAATAACAGTCTTTTAAAACTAAGTCTAAACTAGATGGTAATCGAAGAGGGTATGTTCCCACGGCTACTGCAGCAACTCTTGCTCCATTACCGATGCGTAGGATCATGTCTCCATCCCTCAGCCTCCTGCTATCCTCAAGACCCTGCATGGAAGTGCACAGATGAGCACTAGAACCAGAGTCAAGCACCCAACTGGATGCAGAAGAAATCCATAAGGTTAGACTCAATAACGAGCATACCTCCAGAAGGACCTTCCTTCTTGTTCTTCAGGGTGGCCAGGTAAGTAGGGCAGTTCCGCTTCCAATGGCCATCACTGTTGCAATGGAAACACTTTCCTTTTGCATCGGCCTTTTTCTTCGGTTCTGCCTTCTTCTTCTTTGCTCCTTCCACCTTTTGCTTTTTCGCAGACTTCTTTTTCTTTCCATAAGACTTTCTTTTGGAAGAAGTCCATTCCATAGCAAGAACTGAGCCTTTAGAACCTTTCATAGAAAGCTCAGCGGTAACCAGCATATTCATTAATTCGGCCAAGAAATTTTGAAGTTTATGCATGTGGTAATTCATGATGAATTGCCTATATGCATCAGTCAAGGATTGCAGAATAATATCATTCTGCAGATCCAAGTCCAACTTCACACCGAGCTTCTCAAGCTCTTCCATGTCCTTGATCATCATGTCAGACAGTGATCTTGGACTGACTGCCCATCACGCATCTTAGCCTTAAAAAGTCATTTCGTGACTTGATACTTTGGCTGCGCGACTCTGTTCACCAAACATCTCCTGCAGGTGAGCCAACATTTGGCGAGCAGTCCCGATATCTTCATGTTGGCGCTGGAGCTCATCAGACATCGAGCCCAACATGTAATATCTGGCCTTATTATCTTCGTCTATCCATTTTTTCCAGAGACGCTCTCTGTTCAGTGGATGGACGGGCTGGTAAGGTGGGAGGGTCCTGGTCCAATACATGGTTAACTTCTCAAAACCCAAAATAATTTTGTAGTTCCTGAGTGCCAATCTTTATAATTGGGTCCAGTCAGTCTATGTGTGTCCAGGATACGTGCCAATGGGTTGGACGCAGACATTTTCCTGTAGAGAGTCAAAGATTTCTAGTTAGATACTGTAATTATGACTTGACCAATTTATTTAGGAATTTTATTTTTAAACAAATTAGCTCCCACTATTTTCTCGGATCCCTACACTCCCTCTGTAGAGATGCAAAAATCTCCATGATTAATGATTTCTAGTGGGTGGTGCGGTCTCACCAACTGACTCATCACCTCACCTAACAGTTATTGGTGATGGGTTAGCCAATGAGTGAACAACTCTTGTTCAATGATTCTCTAATCATGGTGCACCCAAACTTGGTCTCTAATTCATGAATCTCACCGTATCCGAAATATTGATCCACTCCTTAGTTAAGTCAGACCCACCATTTGCATAGACTGGATTCCTAATTGAGTCTCTCACCGTATCCAGAAATATTGAGCCCAATCCATCCTCCAGCCCATAGCATCCAATGCCTAATAGACATGGTTGCATCTTTTCCGGTGGTGCAACTGAGCCACTGTATCCAGTCCGAGAACAATCAACCCCGGGAAGGGCCCGCACATCTACAATGGTGGAAGACCTCAGACTTAATCTTTTCTTAGGAAGAATTGATTCAGGTCTCATTAAACTAGACTTGACATAGTCATAACAATTATGACTAACCTAGTGGCATGGGTTAGCTCGGATTATTGACCACCTCAGATCAGAACTGTGTCAACAGAATATGGCCAGGTAAGTGAGACCGGTGGAAGGGAATATGCCATTAACTCGATAAGAATGCATTCAGGTCGAGTAGCTTCCAATTAAAAATCCAGTCGATCGTATGTGCCAAACTTACCTTAGACACCAAATTGTTGAGCCAGAACCAATTGGGTTAGCCTACAATCCAGACTCTAACCTCTGAGCCTAATTAGGTCTTGCTTGATCGATCACTCATGTGACTCGATCTTGACCCAGACTTAATCCTATTAGGCTGGTCAATTTAAGCATTGTTGATCCCATCTAACCAACTCTTGATTCGGTTTGATCAACCGCTTAGACCTAATTGAGCTACCCAAGCCCGAACCCAGTATTATGAATATGTCTTAGATCTGAAAATTCTCAATTTTAGACCTAATTAATATTCCATAATCTTAATTCTTAATTAAGTTTAGGGTTCATAAACAAAATATGCACAATAAATCCTAGGATTTCAGGATCTAGGATTTTGCAGAAAGTAAGTTTTGGATTTCTGATTAAGGACGAACACGCAGCACCCCTACACATCATAAGAACACCCCATCGAATGGGAAGGAGAGGGCCTTTAAATCCTACTTTATTCTTATGATCGGACGGCCAAGGAGAACGCCTTAATCAGGAAATATACAAAACTACAAAACTAGTTAGATCTATATCATATATCTCATAGATAAAATTGATCTAATTTATATATATTTTGCATACATCTCATGTATCAAATCATGCATATTTTCAGATCTAAATTATCTCATAATTTATCTAAAAAATTAAATTTAAATTGATCATCTCAAAATAAATTCTAATCTAGACAATTATGTAGAACTATTCTACAACTAGTCTAATCATGCATTCATCATATCTCATATGATCCAAAAATTAAATAATTTTATTTACTATTTTTTAAATTTTATTATAAATTTATAATATTAGAAGATAATAAATAAATAGATCTAAAATTATAACTTAATCAAATTAAATTATGAACATGCAAGACCATGTATAGAACTCTTCTATTTTATAACTAGTCATGCATCTTGTAAAACTTAGATCTAAATTATTTAATTTTAATTTTTCTAATTTCAGATTTAATCACATCATATGTGACATCTAAAATCATTTAATTATTAGATTAAAAATAATTAAAATCAGATCTAAACAATTTTTAGAAAGCCTGGCTTTGATACCAGTTGAAGGAGAAATTCTAATTTTTTGGGTCAGGTTCGTTCAGATTTAATCGAATCAAGAGAGATATTTCAAAAAATTTTCTCATATATCTAGATTAAATCTAAGATATTTTAGATCTAATTTTATAGATCTAATAAATAAAAATAAAAATAAATTAAATCTAATTTAATTTATATCTTGATGTTTGGTAATCAGATTATCCTTTGATGATCCTGCTGATTGCTTAAGGTTCTGGATCTAGCCACGCAAGCGCCTAGCCTCTATCAATATCCACTCAGATTAGATCTAGAGATCTTCTTCTTCTTTATTACCTCTCCAAATTTAGATCTGGATCTGATTTGGAGGATGTTCAAAACTTCTTTCAAAGATCTGCAGTCATCTCTGTAGCAGTGCTGCCTTCTTTCTTTCTCGTCAGCTTTCTCTTGCCTGGATCGCACCAAACTAGAGCCCAACTTCCCTTGGGCGTGGAGAGGAGAGAGAGAACTAGAAGTTGGCATAGAGTAGGGAGAGGGGCAGCCTTGGGGCATGGGTTAGGAGAGAATCTTTTTTAAGTTGGGCGTAGATGGGGTTTATATAGACCCTGTTGTGCCATGTAGTGCCACATCATCCCGACCAATCACGTTGCTTCATGCAATCAGATCTAAATCTGATTGGTGGGATGACATCACCTGATCCAATCAGATGAGAGCCCCCATAATTCATCCTTAGGTGGCACTAAGACTGGTCAAAGCTGAGTCTTAGGCGCCTTCCTAAGTTGATTCAATGAAGCAACCTAGAGTCCCATCCATATAGGACTCCAATCGTCCCTATCCATGGGCGCATGCCTCCCTAGGCATGCACCCCTCCTTTCCAATTTTTAGCAAGGGGACAAGCCCTTACTTGCTCTCCTATGGGTGCATGACACATGTGCAGATGTCAAAGGGTCAAAGGCCAATATTTGACCAAAGTCAAAAGATAAGAATTAGTAGGTGATGAAAAATGGCAGGTGTTGTCTCAAATTTATCTCATAAATTAAGACAACCCTCTTCTAACCTAGACAAGCTCTAGTCAGACCAAGTAAAGGTACCTAAGTAAGCACAAATATATTTGGCTTAGTCGAGATAACTTTTAATGATAGTAGAAGGAGAACGTTAGGCTCAATCATGTGCTAGCACAATTTCCTTGAACCTAATTGAATCTAATTCAAATCAATTGAACTGGGTTAGTCCAATTGATGATATCTAGATCCAAATCCTTATTTGTATGATTCAGTTAGGTTCAGTTCTGTATGATAATGGGATATGTCATGATCTCTATCATCGACATCATCGAAAATTTTTTCGATGGATCAGAACTCTTCTAATTCAGACAACTAGAATGATCGATCATCTAAATCATTCTAATTACTCTCAAAATCCACCAGTGACACCTAGCAGTATATGGTGTCAATCCATCAAAATTGAAAATGAACCTCTCAGTGCAACTACTTGTGTGATTAAGTTCTTCTATCTTAAGCCCCAATCAGATTAGGATTAAGGTGAACTCGTCAAACCCTAATTTCTATCATATGATTAACCATTTGATTCAAGTTTGATGTGAAAATCTTAGTGGAAACTCTTTCTATTATTTCACTCTGCCATGGCCATGGGCTTATGGACTTGATTCTCATGATTATCATAGGGCTGCTCCTCATCCACCGAGGTAGATAGATTCCTTCTTAGTGCAATCTAATTTCTACAATAAATATGCTATAGCCAACATACACCTCAAGATTCTGAATGGCTAGGAGACCGAGTCATGGTGTAGTCAAACTATAACACCCTCAAGTCATGGAGTAGTCAAACTATAACGCTCTCAAGGTGAACTGTCGATGCACCTCAGGTCAAAGAACCAGACACACCACTACAGCTTTGAGTCAGTCATCGATGAGAAGGTAGACTTTCTTATGACTGCTCGAGGTGGTCATGCTCAGTGCCCTCATTTTCTAACGAGTACCTGTACTCGCTCCGGTATCTCTACACCATAGACTTAAGACTCATCTACTATAAAGAAGTGATTGTACACCAACCTTTTAGATCAATCATCATCCTCATGATGATCCTACCGTCGAAAGTATTTTATGAATTAATAAATAAAATTTTTTATCTTAAATTTTTAACTCTTGAAAATATGAATTATCATTATCATTAACTCAAGGGATGTATCACAGACACTAAATACACATTTATGATAGAAAATAATTTATTTTATTATTTATAGTTAAAATTATAATTTTATCTCTAGAAGTGTATTACAAGTGTCAGCCAATTTTGGCTTCTAGGGCACACATATCTAACAAGATGCCCCACTGAAGTCCTCCTTTGACTAGGTTTTGACCTAGTCTTGCAATAAAAGATGGATGCCTCTTATGAGATGGTTTAATGATGTGAAAAATCCAAGAAAAATCATAAAAAATTAGAGGAAAAGGAGGAGAAAGTGTGGAGGATTTGTGGTGCCAAGATTCGTATAGAAGAGTCCTCAATTAAGACATCAAATATTGATGTCCTGAAGAGACAAGGTAAGAGAAGATTGTCTTCTCTTATATTTTTTTTTTTATGTATCTCTCTTCCTATTTTATTTATATTTTTTATATGATAAAAATCTAAGAGAGAGAGAGAGAGGAAGGGCTTTAGGAAAGATGGCATCAAGATCCTTAGAGAAATGGTCTTCAGCTGGACATCAATCATTGATGTCATGAAGGCACAAAGGTAAGAGAAGATTATCTTCTCTTTTTCTTTTTATTTGAGTATCTTCTTCTTCATTATTTTATGTGATTTTTATATGATAAAGATCTAAAAGAGAGCGAGGAAGAGTGCATGGAATCTGTGCTCCAAGGTGATCATTTTTGGACATGATCTGATCATGTCTTAATGCAAGAAGAAGAAGAGAAGAAGGTCTTCTCTTAAGGTTTCCTTGAGAGCCTTTCTTCTCAATTTTATTTATGAGATTTTTTATGCAAAAAATCTAAGGGTGTGATATCTGAAAATTAGAAAAAAATTCATAGGAGATGGTCTCCTCTGATGCTAGCATAGAGGTGTTTTCCAGACATCAACTGTTGATGTCTTGAAGGAGAAGATTTATCTTTTCCTAGGGTTTTTTCCATATATCTTTTTATTTTATGATTTATAGAAGATCCAAGGGTTGGATTCCTCCTTCATTCCTCCTCATGTTCTTCATCTCTTCGATTGTTTAAGAGATCCAAAGAACATGTATTTGATTAACCATCTGGATGGATTTGTGAGAAGCTAGCACTTCGAGCGGACCTTCGTTCGATGAACCTTCGATCTATGTTGTAGGTTCATGTGGATCACCTGTAGAGGTCGGATACTTGTGCAGCTCCAAAGGCAACAATAGATTCAACCATGGTGTTCTCGACCCTTGTAAAGGTAAGAGATCTGATCTCTTGGTGACCTAGATGTGATCTAGGATTAGATCTAGAATTATTCTAGATCTAGGTATTGAAGTGATCAATACCACTCATGATTAATTTAATTTTAGATTTATATTTGCATCATAACATATTATAGATCCTTGATGTAGGGTTTTATAATTTGATTACATGCATTTATAGATTAAATAGTTTAATCTATGTCTTCCACTACTCTTTATTTTGAAAAAGTTTTGAAATCTATGCATGAAACCCTGCATGTTTTCTATCACCAATTAGGTTCAATTCCATATGGTAATGAGACATGTCATGATCTCTATCATCGACATCATTGAAACACCTTTCGATGGACCAAAACTTTTCTGATTCATACAATTAGAATGATCGATCATCAAAATCATTCTAATTACTTTCAAAATCTACCAGTGACATCTAGCAGTATATGATGATAACCCATCAGAACTAAAAGCAAACCTTTCGATGCAGTTACTTATATGATTGGGTTCTTCTATCTTGAGCTCCAATAGAATTTGGGTTAAGGTGAACTCATCAAACCCAAAATCCGTCATATGAATTAATCATTTGATTCAAGTCTGATGTGAAACCCTAATAGAAACTCTTTCTATCATCTTCACTCTACCATGGCCATAGGCTTAAGGACTCAATCTCCTAATTATCATAAGACAACTCTTCATCTACCGAGGTTGATAGATCTCCTATTGGTGCAATCCAATTTCTACAATGAATATGCTATAGCCAACATATACCTCAGGATTCTAATTGGCTAGGAGATCAAGTTATGGTGTAGTCAAACTATAACACCCTCAAGGTGAACTATCAATGTACCTCAGGTCAAAAAATTAGACACACCACTATAGCATCGAGCCAGTCATCGACGAGAAGGTAGACTTCCTTATGACTGCTCGAGGTGGCCATGCTCAGTGCCCTCATTCTCTAACGAATACCTATACTCTCACTCCGATGTCTCTACACCATAGACTTAAGACACATCTATCTTAAGAAAGTGATCATACACCAACCTTTCAGATCGATCACCATCCTTATGATGATCCTACGGTCGGAAGCAATTTATGAGTTAATTATAAAAATTCATATTTTAAATTTTTAACTCTTAAAAATATGAATTATCATTACCATTAACTCAAAGAATGTATTATAGACACTTTAAATATACACTATGATAGAAAATAACTCTTCTATTAATTTATAGTTAAAATTATAAAATTATCCTTAGAAGTATATTATAAGTGTCAGTCAATCTGGCTTCTAGAATATACATCTAACAAACTCCCACTTGACCTAAAGCCAATTTGCTATAAATCTAAGTCCCATCTTCTAAAGGTGGGCTTCAATCTTTTGCTGGCTCAATGGCTTTGTCAGCGGGTCTGCCACATTGTCTGCAGAGTCGACTCTCTTGATGTCGACATTGTTAGATATATGTGCCCTAGAAGCTAGAATTGGCTGACACTTGTAATACACTTCTAAGGGCAAAATTATAATTTTGACTATAATAAATAAAATGGGTTATTTTCTATCACATATGTGTATTTAGTGTCTGTGATACATCCTTTGAGTTAATGGTAATGATAATTCATATTTTCAAGAGTTAAAAATTTAAGACATGAATAATCATTATTAACTCATAAAATGCTTCCGACCATAGGATCATCATGAGGATGGTGATTGATCCAAAAGGTTAGTGTACAATCACTTTTCTTTAGTAGATGAGTCTTGAGTCTATGGTGTAGAGACACTAGAGCGAGAGTACAGATACTCGTTAGAGAATGAGGGCACTGAGCGTGACCACCTCGAGTAGTCATTAGGAAGTCTACCTTCTCGTCAATGACTGACTCGATGCTGCAGTGGTGTGTCTGGTTCTTTGACCTGAGGTGCATCGGCAGTTCACCTTGAGGGTGTTATAGTTTGACTACACCATTACTCGGTCTCCTAGCCATATGGAACCCTGAGGTGTATGTTGGCTATAGACATGTTCATTGTAGGAACTGGATGGCATCAAGATGGAATCTATCTACCTCGGTGGTAGAGGAGCAGCCCTATGATGATCATGAGAATCAAGTCCAGAAGCCATGGCCATGGTAGAGTGAAATAATAGAAAGAGTTTCTATTTAGATTTTCACATTGGACTTGAATCGAATGATTACATCATATGACAGAAACTAGGGTTTGATGAGTTTACCTTAACCCTAATCTGATCGAGGCTCAAGATAGAAGAACTTAATCACACAGGTAGCTGCACCAAGAGGTTCGCATTCAGCTCTGATGGGTTGCCACCATATACTGCTAGGTGTCACTGGTGGATTTTGGGAGCAATTAGAATGATTTAGATGATCGATCATTCTAGCTGTTCGAATCAGAAGAGTTCTGATCCATCGAAAGGAGTTTCGATGATGTCGATGATAGAGATCATGACATATCCCATTACCATACAGAACTGAACCTAACTGGGTCACACAAACAAGGGTTTGAATCTGGTGATCATCAATTGAAACTGATCTAGTTCAATTGATCTGAATGAGATTCAATTAGGTTCAAGAAAATCGTGCTAGCACTCGATTGAACCTAACGTTCTTCTTTTACTATCATAAATAGTTGTCCTGACTGAGCCAAAGGAGTTTGTGCTCATTCAGAGGCCTTCACCTATGGTCTGACTGGAGGTCTGTCCAAGATCAGAAAAGGGTTGTCTTATTTTGTAAGACAATTACCTGCCATTTTTGGTCACCTGCCATTTCTCATCCTTTGACTTTGGTCAAAAGTTGACCTTTGACTGGTCAAATGTTGACCATTGATACTTTGACTTTTGTCCACATGTCATGCACCTATTGGAGAGCTGGTGGGGGCCTGTCCCCCTACCAGAACCTGGCAAGGAGGAGGGCGCACGCCAAGGGTGGCGTGCGCCCAAGTGGAGGCGCCCAGGAGTCCCTGTTGGACAGGGACTCCATCTCCTTTTTGGATTTCGATTAGACTTCTCCTAAGAATCAAGTTTGACTGGTCTTAGGCACCATCTAAGGAGAAATCTAGGGGACTCTATTGCCACCAATCAAAATTAGATCTGATTTCACAAAGGGTTGTGATTGGTTGGGAAGAAGGGGAGTTGGATCATGCTTAGTCTATAAATAAGACCCTACGCCCAACTCAAAGAATAATCTAAATCATCAATTCTCCACGCCCCAAGGCTGCCTCCCTCCTCCTTCTCCATGCCAAAGCATCTACTCCCTCTCCTTTCCACATCCAAAAGTGTTTTGGGTTCTTGGTTGGTGCAATTCAGATGAGAGAAAGGCGACAAAAAGCTAGAAGGCTGCGCTGCTGCAAAGGACAACTGCTGATCTTCGAAAGGTATTTTGAAGATCCTCCAGATCAGATCCAGATCTAATTTTTGGAGATGTGATAGAGAAGAAGAGGATCTCTAGATCCAGCCTGAGTGGATACCGGTAGAGGCCAGGCACTTGCATGGCTAGATCCAGAACCTTCCGCTGCTTACAGGATCATCAATGGGTAATAGGATTACCCAACATCAAGGTAAATTAAATTTGATTTAATTTATCTAATTTTATTTTATTATTAAAATAATAAGAATTAGATCTAAAATATCTTCAAATCTGATTAGAATCAAGAAAAAAATTTTTGAAATATATCTCTTGATCTGATCAGATCTGAACGAACCTGGTCCGGAAAATCAGGATTTCCCTTCAACTGGTATCAGAGCCAAGGTTCTAAAAGTATTTAGATCTAATTTTAAATTTATTTTAATTAAAAAATAAGTGAATTTTAGATGTCACATGAGATGTGATCAGATCTGAAAATCAGAAAAAATTAAAATTAAATGATTTGGATCTAAGATTAGAAAATATGCATGACTAGTTCTAAAATAGAATAGTTCTATAGAATAGTCTTGCATGTTTTTGATTTAATCTTGATTAAATCATATTTTAGATCTATTTATTTACTATTTTTTGATATTATAATTATTATAATAACATCTAAAAAATAGCAAATAAAAATTATTTAATTTTAAACATCATATGAGATATGATTGATGCATGTCTAGACTAGTTGTAGAATAGTTCTACATAAATTGTCTAGATTAGAATTTATTTTGATTAGATCAATTTAAATCTAATTTTTTAGATTATTATGAGATAATTTAGATCTGAAAATATGCATGATTCGATACATGAGATGTATGCAAAATATGCCATGATTAGATCTAATTTGTATATGAGATATATGATATAGATCTAAAACTATTTTGTAGTATTGCATGTTCCTGATTAAGGCGTTCCTCTTGGCCGTCCGGTCATAAGAACGAAGAAGGGTTTAAAGGCCCTCTCTTTCCCATTCGATGGGGTGTTCTTATGATGTGTAGGGGTGCTGCGTGTTCGTCCTTAATCAGAAACCCAAAACTTACTTTCTGCAAAACCCTAGATCCTGAAACCCTAGGATTTATTGTGCATATTTTGTTTATGAACCCTACTTAATTAAGAATTAAGATTATGGAATATTAATTAGGTCTAAAATTGAGAATTTTAGATCTAAGACATATTCATAATACTGGGTTCGGGCTTGGGTAGCTCAATTAGGTCTAAGCGGTTGATCAAACCGAATCAAGAGTTGGTTAGATGGGATCAACAATGCTTAAATTGACCAGCCTAATAGGATTAAGTCTGGGTCAAGATCGAGTCACGATCAAGCAAGACCTAATTAGGCTCAGAGGTTAGAGTCTGGATTGTAGGCTAACCCAATTGGTTCTGGCTCAACAATTTGGTGTCTAAGGTAAGTTTGGCACATACGACCGACTGGTTTTTAATTGGAAGCTACTCGACCTGAATGCGTTCTTGTACGAGTTAATGGCATATTCCTTCCACCGGTCTCACTTACCTGGCCATATCTGTTGACACAGTTCTGATCTGAGGTGGTCAATAATCCGAGCTAACCCATGCCACTAGGTTAGTCATAATTGTTATGACTATGACAAGTCTAGTTTAATGAGACCTGAATCAATTCTTCCTAAGAAAAGATTAAGTCTGAGGTCTTCCACCATTGTAGATGTGCGGGCCCTTCCCGGGGTTGATTGTTCTCGGCTGGATACAGTGGCTCAGTTGCACCGAAAAGATGCAACCATGTCTATTAGGCATTGGATGCTATGGGCTGGAGGATGAGTTGGGCTCAATATTCTGGATACGGTGAGAGACTCAATTAGGAATCCAGTCTATGCAAATGGTGGGTCTGACTTAACTAAGGAGTGGATCAATATTTCGGATACGGTGAGATTCATGAATTAGAGACCAAGTTTGGGTGCACCATGATTAGAGAATCATTGAACAAGAGTTGTTCACTCATTGGCTAACCCATCACCAATAACTGTTAGGTGAGGTGATGAGTCAGTTGGTGAGACCGCACCACCCACTAGAAATCATTAATCATGGAGATTTTTGCATCTCTACAGAGGGAGTGTAGGGATCCGAGAAAATAGTGGGAGCTAATTTATTTAAAAATAAAATTTCTAAATAAATTGGTCAAGTCATAATTATTACAGTATCTAACTAGAATCTTTGACTCTCTACAGGAAAAATGTCTGCGTCCAACCCATTAGCACGTATCCTGGACACACATAGACTGACCGAACCCAATTATAAAGATTGGCTCAGGAACTACAAAATTCATTTTGGGTTTTGAGAAGTTAACCCATGTATTGGACCAGGACCCTCCCACCTTACCAGCCCATCCATCCACTGAACAGAGAGCGTCTCTGAAAAAATGGATAGACGAAGATAATAAGGCCAGATATTACATGTTGGGCTCGATGTCTGATGAGCTCCAGTGCCAACATGAAGATATCGGGACTGCTCGCCAAATGTTGGCTCACCTGTAGGAGATGTTTGGTGAACAGAGTCGCGCACAGCCAAGTATCAAGTCACGAAATGACTTTTTAAGGCTAAGATGCATGATGGGCAGTCAGTCCAAGATCACTATCTGATGAATGATCAAGGACATGGAAGAGCTTGAGAAGCTCGGTGTGAAGTTAGACTTGGATCTGCAGAATGATATTATTCTGCAATCCTTGACTGATGCATATGGGCAATTCATCATGAATTACCACATGCATAAACTTCAAAATTCCTTGGCCGAATTAATGAATATGCTGGTCACCGCTGAGCTTTCTATGAAAGGTTCTAAAGGCTCAGTTCTTGCTATGGAACGAACTTCTTCCAAAAGAAAGTCTTATGGAAAGAAAAAGAAGTCTGTAAAAAAGCAAAAGGTGGAAGGAGGAAAGAAAAAGAAGGCAGAATCGAAGAAGAAGGCTGATGTCAAAGGAAAGTATTTCCATTGCAACAGTGATGGCCACTGGAAGCGGAACTACCCTGCTTACCTGGCCACCCTAAAGAACAAGAAGGAAGGTCCTTCTGGAGGTATGCTCATTATTGAGTCTAACCTTACGGTTTCTTCTACATCTAGTTGGGTGCTTGACTCTGGTTCTAGTGCTCATCTGTGCACTTCCATGCAGGATCTTGAGCATAGCAGGAGGCTGAGGGATGGAGACACCATGTTTATCAGTTTAATCCGACTTCTTAAAATCATTGAAAATGCGTAGATAGCAGTGAGTCGGATCGAATCCATAGGGAAGGTAGTATTTTAGATTTGAAATCTTTGATTTTTTTGAAAGAAAAAGAAAATAAAAGAAGAGTTTTGGGATCAAAAGTGAAGTCGAAAAATAAAAAGCAAAAATTAAAAGGTGCAGGAATTTAAACTTGGTACTAAGATCTACTAGTTAGATCTTAGCATCTACTTGCAAAGCAATAATTTAAAGTACAGAAATTAAATTATAATAAAAATAAAAAGCAAGAAATTAAAGTGCAAAAAATAAAATTTTTATTAATTAAAATTTCAAAATTTAAATACATAGAATTTAAAAAAAATAAAATAGCCTGATCTCTGATCTTGGATCGGCATTGGCAGAAAGATGGTGTAGAAGCTCGGCTCTTCTTCTCGGCATCCATTGCTTCGAAGCAGCCTTTAACCCATAGCCTGGCTTCGCCCTGTACCAAAGCTTCACCTTGATCGGAGATATTGATTTCTGATGGCCTGGGATCCTTTTTATAGAGCTAGGAGGGCTGGATATTTTTTCTAAAGGCAATATGGGACTAATGGCCTTTGTAATCATCAAAATACAAAGAAATTTGGATAAAATTTGAATCAAAATAGCTCTGATACGACTCTGATAAATCTGATAAAATCCAGCCGTTCAATAGGAATCCAACGGTCCAAAAATCATCAAAATCGGATGCAGATCAACTCAGATCGGGTCGGATTAAATTCTGGCCGTTGGATCACGCTTGATGGAGGAAATCTGGCCGCAAATCATGCGCCTGAGAGTTTGATCACCGTCGGGAGCTTTCTGGACCATCGGATCTTCATCACTTGGTTTTCTGGCCATTGGATCGTGCCAGATCGCTTAATAGAATTTGAATCAAGCCTGGAAATCACCACCGCCGTCCGATCATGACCGCAATCAACCGCAGCCGTCCGATCGTGCAATCAACCACAGCCGTACGCGCAATACTTCCCATGGACCGCGATGGACCGGCCGCACCGCACACCGCAGCCAATCAGCACTTCTGTCGTCGAGTGAAATGACCAGATTGCCTGTGAGCCACGATAAATTTCTGTAGACCCTTTAAGGGTCTAGGTCCACCACGTGGCAATCTCTGATTCGCCGGAATTTTGCTGAGCTGGCGGTCCACGCCTGGATCGTGGACCGGCTGATGGCTTCAATGGCTGAGTCGGCTTTGATGGCTTGGCTTGGCTCGGCTTGCGGAGCCGGCTGAGCCATTTTCTTTTTATTTAATTTTTATTTATTTTATATTTTTAAAAATTCATATCTTTTCCATTTTAGCTCCGTTTTACTTGAAATTTATTTCATTATGATTAAAAAAATG
>QRFJ01006796.1:0-46452 GCA_006176705.1 Cocos nucifera | reverse complement strand
ACCTGAGATGCATCGGCAGTTCACCTTGAGGGTGTTATAGTTTGACTACACCATTACTCGGTCTCCTAGCCATATGGAACCCTGAGGTGTATGTTGGCTATGACATGTTCATTGTAGGAACTGGATTGCATCAAGATGGGAATCTATCTACCTCGGTGGTAGAGGAGTAGCCCTATGATGATCATGAGAATCAAGTCCAGAAATGCCCATGGCCATGGCAGAGTGAAATAATAGAAAGAGTTTCTATTTAGATTTTCACATTGGACTCGAATCGAATGATTACATCATATGACAGAGACTAGGGTTTGACGAGTTCACCTTAACCCTAATCTGATCGGGGCTCAAGATAGAAGAACTTAATCACACAGGTAGCTGCACCAAGAGGTTCGCATTCAGCTCTGATGGGTTGCCACCATATACTGCTAGGTGTCACTGGTGGATTTTGGGAGCAATTAGAATGATTTAGATGATCGATCATTCTAGCTGTTCGAATCAGAAGAGTTCTGATCCATCGAAAGGAGTTTCGATGATGTCTATGATAGAGATCATGACATATCCCATTACCATACAGAACTGAACCTAACTGGGTCACACAAACAAGGGTTTGAATCTGGTGATCATCAATTGAACTGATCTAGTTCAATTGATCTGAATGAGATTCAATTAGGTTCAAGGAAATCGTGCTAGCACTCGATTGAACCTAACGTTCTTCTTTTACTATCATAAATAAGTTGTCCTGACTGAGCCAAAGGAGTTTGTGCTCAATCAGAGGCCTTCATATGGTCTGACTGGAGGTTGTCCAAGTCAGAATAGGTTGTCTTATTTGTAAGACATTACCTGCCATTTTTGGTCACCTGCCATTTCTTGTTCTTTGACTTTGGTCAAAAGTCTACCTTTGACTGGTCAAACATTGACCATTCACCCTTTGACTTTTGACCACATGTCATGCACCTATTGGAGAGCTGGTGGGGGCCTTGTCCCCCTGCCAGAACCTGGCAAGGAGAAGGGCGCACGCCAAGGGTGGCGTGAGCCCAAGTAGGAGGCGCCTAGGAGTCCTTGTTGGACAAGGACTCCATCCTCCCTTTTGGATTCCAATGAGAGTTCTACTAAGAATCCAGTTTGACTGGTCTTAGGCACTCCTCTAAGGAGGAATCCAGGGGACTCTATTCCCACCAATCAGATTTAGATCTGATTTCACAAAGGGTTGTGATTGGTTGGGAGGAAGAGGAGTTGGATCACAAGCTTAGTCTATATAATAGACCCTGCGCCCAACCCTAAAAAAAAGTGAATCAAGAAGCAATCTTCCCACGCCCCAAGGCTGCCTCTCTCCCCTTTCTCCATGCCATAGCTCTCTTCTCCCCTTGCTCTCCACGTCCAAAAGTGTTTTGGATTTGGTTGGTGCGATTTAGATCAAGAAAAGGCGATCAAAAGCAAGAAGGCTGCGCTGCTGCGAAAAGGACGACTGCAGATCTTCAAAAGGAGTTTTGAAGATCCTCCAGATCAGATCCAGATCTGATTTTTGGAGGTGTGATAGAGAAGAAGAGGATCTCCAGATCCAACCCGAGTGGATACCGGTAGAGGCCAGGCGCTTGCGTGGCTAAGATCCAGAACCTTCCGCTGCAATCAGGATCATCAACAGGGTAATAGGATTACCCTAAATCAGGTAAATTGAATTTGATTTAATTTATCTTTTTTATTTTATTTTTTATTAAATAAATAAGAATCAGATCTGAAACATCCCTGATCTGATTGAGATCAAGAGAAAAATTTTTGAAATATATCTCTTGATCTGATCAGATCTGAACGAACCTGGTCAGGGAAATCAGGATTTTTCATGTCTAACAGCATTGGATTAGGGTTGGGCGCAGGGTCTTATTTATAGACCTCTTGTGATCCAACTCCTCTTCCTCTCAACCAATCACAACCCTTTGTGAAATCAGATCTAAATCTGATTGGTTGGAATAGAGACCCCTGGATTCCTCCTTAGAGGGCACCTAAGACCAGTCAAACTTGGATTCTTAGTAGAACTCTAATTGGAATCCAAAAGGGAGGTGGAGTCCTTGTCCAACAAGGACTCCTAGGCGCCTCCAACTTGGGCTCACGCCACCCTTGGCGTGCGCCCTTCTCCTTGCCAGGTTCTGGCAGGGGGACAGGCCCCCACCAGCTCTCCAATAGGTGCATGACATGTGGTCAAAAGTCAAAGTGTCAATGGTCAACGTTTGACCAGTCAAAGGTAGACTTTTGACCAAAGTCAAAGAACAAGAAATGGCAGGTGACCAAAAATGGCAGGTAATGTCTTACAAAATAAGACAACCTTTTCTGACTTGGACAACCTCCAGTCAGACCATATGAAGGCCTCTGATTGAGCACAAACTCCTTTGGCTCAGTCAGGACAACTTATTTATGATAGTAAAAGAAGAACGTTAGGTTCAATCGAGTGCTAGCACGATTTCCTTGAACCTAATTGAATCTCATTCAGATCAATTGAACTAGATCAGTTCAATTGATGATCACCAGATTCAAACCCTTGTTTGTGTGACCCAGTTAGGTTCAGTTCTGTATGGTAATGGGATATGTCATGATCTCTATCATCGACATCATCGAAACTCCTTTCGATGGATCAGAACTCTTCTGATTCGAACAGCTAGAATGATCGATCATCTAAATCATTCTAATTGCTCCCAAAATCCACCAGTGACACCTAGCAGTATATGGTGGCAACCCATCAGAGCTGAATGCGAACCTCTTGGTGCAGCTACCTGTGTGATTAAGTTCTTCTATCTTGAGCCCCGATCAGATTAGGGTTAAGGTGAACTCGTCAAACCCTAGTCTCTGTCATATGATGTAATCATTCGATTCGAGTCCAATGTGAAAATCTAAATAGAAACTCTTTCTATTATTTCACTCTACCATGGCCATGGATTTCTGGACTTGATTCTCATGATCATCATAGGGCTGCTCCTCTACCACCGAGGTAGATAGATTCCATCTTGATGCAATCCAGTTCCTACAATGAACATGCTATAGCCAACATACACCTCAGGGTTCCATATGGCTAGGAGACCGAGTAATGGTGTAGTCAAACTATAACACCCTCAAGGTGAACTGCCGATGCATCCTCAGGTCAAAGAACCAGACACACTACTGCAGCATCGAGTCAGTCATTGACGAGAAGGTAGACTTCCTAATGACTACTCGAGGTGGTCACGCTCAGTGCCCTCGTTCTCTAACGAGTACCTGTACTCTCGCTCCGGTGTCTCCACACCGTAGACTCAAGACTCATCTACTAAAGAGAAGCGATTGTACACCAACCTTCCGGATCAATCACCATCCTCGTGATGATCCTATGGTCGGGAGCAATTTATGAGTTAATAATGATTATTCATGTCTTAAATTTTCAACTCTTGAAAATATGAATTATCATTACCATTAACTCAAAGGATGTATCACAGACACTAAATACACATGTGTGATAGAAAATAACCCATTTCATTAAATTATAGTCAAAATTACAATTTTGCCCCTAGAAGTGTATTACAAGTGTCAGCCAATTCTGGCTTCTAGGGCACATATATCTAACAAGGTACTCATTAGAGAATGAGGGCACTAAGCATGACCACCTCGAGCAGTCATGAGGAAGTCTACCTTCTCATTGATGACTGGCTCGAAGCTGCAGTAGTGTTTCTAGTCTTTGACTTGAGGTGCATCGACAGTTCATCTTGAGGGTGTTATAGTTTGACTACACCATTACTCGGTCTCCTAGCCATTCGGAACCCTAAGGTGTATGTTGGCTATAGCATGTTCATTGTAGAAATTGGATTGCACCAATAAAGGATCTATCTACCTCGGTAGATGAGGAGTAGCCTTATGATGATCATGAGAATCAAGTCCATAAGCTCATGGCCATGGTAGAGTGAAATAATAGAAAGAGTTTCTATTAGGATTTTCACATTGGACTTGAATTGAATAATTAATTCATATGATGGATATTAGGGTTTGATGAGATCACCTTAACCATAATCCAGTCGGAGCTCAAGATAGAGGAACTTAATCACACAAGTAACTACACTGAGAGGTTCACTATTAGTTCTAATGGGTTGCCACCATATGCTACTAGGTGTCGCTGATGAATTTTGGGAGCAATTAGAATGATTTGGATGATCGATCATGCTAGTTGTTTGAATCAAAAAAGTTTTGATCCATCGGAAGGTGTTTCGATGATGTCAATGATAGAGATCATGACATATCCTATTACCATATGGAACTGAACCTAACTAGGTTATACAAATAAGGGTTTAGATCTGGATATCATCAATTGGATTAACCCAGTTCAATTGATTTGAATAAAATTCAATTAGGTTCAAGAAAATCGTGCTAGCACACGATTGAGCCTAATGTTCTCCTTTAACAATCATTAAAGCTTGTCTCAACTGAGCCAAATATATTTTGGCTCACTTAAGAATCATTACTTAGTCTAACTGGAGCTTGTCCAGATCAGAAAAGGGTTGTCTTAATTTATGAGATAAATTTGAGATAAAATCTGTCATTTTTTGTCACCTACTAAATCTTGTCTTCGGACATTGGTCAAACGTTAATCCTGCACACTTAGACATCTGCCCATGTGTCATGCACCTGTAGGAGAAAACCTGGGGACTTGTCCCCTGCTAAAAAGCAGACAAGCAAGGGGCATATGCCTAGGGAGGCGTGCACCTCATGAGGATAGAAGATGGAGTCCCATACAGATGGGACTCCAGTTGCTTTAGGGAAACAAACTAGATGGCACCAAGAAGACTTATTTGACCCAGTCTTGGTACCACCTAAGGAGAGCTTTGAGGGACTCTAATCTGATTGGATCAGATAATGTCATCCCACCAATCAGATTTAGATCTGATTGCACAAAGGGCTGTGATTGGTCAGGATGATGTGGCACAGCAGGGTCTATATAAACCTTATCTATGCCTAGAATTCAAGGATTCTGCCATTAGCCCATGCCACATAGCTCCTCTCCCTCCTTCGCTATGCCACCCTCTAATCCTCTCTCTTTTCTCCATGCCCAAGAAACTTTGGGCATGAAGAAGGTGCGATCCAAGCAAGTAAAAAGCGCCAGGAAAGGAAGAAGGCAGCACCCTTGTAAGAGACAATGACTGTTCTTCAAAAGCCATTTTGAAGACCTTCAAGATTA
This sequence comes from Cocos nucifera, assembly GCA_006176705.1. Lineage (NCBI taxonomy): Eukaryota > Viridiplantae > Streptophyta > Magnoliopsida > Arecales > Arecaceae > Cocos > Cocos nucifera. The sequence goes on along the minus strand of QRFJ01006796.1, from coordinate 41,270 downwards.
GATCCAGATCTAATTTTTGGAGGATGATTGAAAAGGAGAAGATCTTCAGATCCTATCTAAGTGGATATCGATAGAGGCCAGGAACTTGCGTGGCTACTTCCAGAACCTCAAGCAAGCATCAGGATCATCATAGGATAATTGGATTACCCAAAACAAAGGTATAATTAAATTAGATTTAATTTTTATTTTTATTTTTATTATCAAAATAATAAGATTAAATATGAGAAGCCTCAGATCTTATTAGGATCTTAGAGAAAATTTTTTGAAATATTTCTTCTGATCCAATCAGATCTGAACGAACCTGATCCGAAAAATAGGGGATCCTTTCAAGATCAAGTATCCAGCCAAACTTCGGTAGGAGCGGATTTAACCATGGAGGCTACTATCGAGCGGGATCTTTTCGAGATCAAGCATCCAACCAAACTTCAGTAGGAGTGGGTTTATCCCCAACACTAGTGCCCCTACTCCTGAGTTTGAAGTTCAAGGGAAGGAAGTACCGACTGTGACTGCCAAAGTCCCTTTCCATTTTCTACGCTTGCTAGGGTGAGATGTTTCTTGGTGCTTCTGCACTAGCATCGAAGCTTCAAAAATTTAGGGTGACCCAAAGAGAAGCATTTGAAGCTCCGTGCCAAAACTCTGCCTAGGGTATGGCATCATTATGGGCCTATCCACCGCCAGTCTCTACCATGATAGAGGGGGCATGCATCGGCCATAGGCCGGTCGAAGGGGGTTTGCAACCATAACTGCCTAGAATCCTCAGGACTATTTAACCCATTTCCTTCCCCCAAGTAGTTACCTCTCCATAAATCTTTTTCCTCCTCTTCTTTTGGTTTTCTTCTCTCCATCGTGCGAGAGCTCAGGCTTTGCCTTTCGCTTCCTTTGATCCCAGGTGTTCTCCCACCTATCTTCTATGGCCTTCATCATCTTCCTGCCTCTTCCAATCGACTTAGGTCAGCTTCGCTATCTTTTTTCGAATTATTCCTGCATTCTCTACTTTTCGCTCCTTAGGTCTCTTTGTAGAAGTTTTTTGCACTTCATTTTCTTAGCTTTTCAAGCATTTTTTATGATTTTGCTTTGATCTAGATGTCCACCGAGGAATCCTGATCGACCTGCTTGGGGAGTTCAGCTCCTCTAGCCTTAGCGAACCTATCTCCTAGGGAGGCCAAGCTTTCTGAGTTGCCCCCTCCTTTCTTCGCATCGGTAGTTATTGCCTGCCAACTTCGTCCTGATGATCTTTTGTTAGCTAGGATTTGGTTCGATATTCCCTCCGAATATAAGCTCGAACTTCCTGGACCCAATGATAGGGCCTGCTCCCCACCTCCCGATCGAATCTACCTGTACTTAGAGGCTCTTCTGGATATGCTTAGATTATCCTTACCCCCTTTCATGGCTAACCTATCTAGATTTCTCAACATCTTCCTTACTGCTATGGTGTCGAACTCCTTTAGGTTCATCGTAGGATTTTTTTTCTTATGTACTATGGTAGGCGTTCGACCTACCATTTTCTTATTTCGAACCTACTTTACCTTCAAACACCATCTGACTGCTAAGGATTGGTGGTATATGTCCCCTCAAATCAGTAGGAAGGGATTACTTAAGGGCACCCCCTCTTCCATCCATGGCTAGAAGGAGAAATTCTTCTTCATCTCAAACCCATCCTTGAGATTTTGACTTCCTCCGTGGGGGGAGATAAAGAACTTGGTCCACCGAGCTCTAGGATTGAAAAGTGAGGATCGAAGTTCGATTGATATATTGAAGGGCTTTAATGTTCCGCCAATCACCTTTGGGATGAGCAGATCATGTTTAACCTCAACCCCAGTCCCCTAAATCTGATAGATAGTCTCTTTTTTTTTTTTGGTCGATTGTGGGGTGTTCTTTATCCAGACCTTAGCATTTCTTTGATCTTTCTTGACTTCAATTTTTATCCTTTACAGAGATGATTCCTGAAGAGCGAGACCGTCTGACCAAGGGACTTAAATCCTTGAAGAGGAAAGACAGCCCCATCGGAGATCTTCCAAAGAAGGCCCACATTGGTGAGTCCAGCCATGCCGTTCCAATCCAGGCCATGCCCACCCCCGAGCCTGCTACCACGTATCGAGCCCGACCCCATCTGAAGAGATCGCTCCATCTGCTCCCCTCCAGTTGGAGGAAGCCATGGGGAAAAAGAAGAAGAGGGCTATCGAAAAGAAGGTCGGAAGGAGGGTCGGGAGCTCCGAAAGTGGGGGTCCCAACCAAGAACAAGCTTCTCTAGATGATCGAAAGGTCGTCCAATCACTCATGAAGGGGAGTATTCTTCTCGACATTGTGGTGAAGATGCTGCAGAGGGGTGACGTCAAGAGAATCGATGAGTCCTTTGCCACCTATCTTGAGGTAGTTTTCTCTCTCACAATCTTGGTCTGGGGTCTTTTCCATTCTCGAAGTCAGGGCTTCCTAATTTTAACATGGTTTCCTATCATAGCTTGGGCATTATCTCTTTGCCCACTCCAAGGTGGCCAGTTAGAGGCGGGCAAAAGCCTCGAAGGCCCTGGAGGAAGCTCGTGCGGAGGCCGAGAAGGCCTGGGCCAAAGTCGAGAGCATGAGGATAGCTTCAGAAATCCAATCTACCAAGGTCGAGCGCCTTCAGGAAGAGTTGAGGGCGGAGCATGAGAAGATGACGAACTTGAGGACTGCCCTGGTTCAGGAGGAGGAGATAAAGAGGAAGGCACAAGAAGGGGTCGGCGCAGTGGTAGAGCGAGCGGTCGAAAGCTTCAAGTCCTCTAGGATATGGAGGATATTAAAATAGCTTTTGCTTAGGAGGTCTTCATCGAGGGGTTCTAGATCTGCCTGGGGAGGGTCGCTTAGAAATTTTTTGAGGTAGATTTGGACCTTTTGATGGAAGAGCCCGATGATAGAGCCGAACATTTATCCCTCAGGGTCAGAGTTGTCCTGATTGATGTCCCTTCTTCTTTAGCTATGGGAGCTATCCCAAAAGCTTCCAAACCCGTCGCTATAGTGCCCGAGCCTGCCTATGGACCAGACATGAATGAAGATGCTCCAACCTCTTCTATGGTCGAGCTGCCTGAAGTCTAGATTTTCGAAGACCATGTAGCTTTCTTTTTTTTTCTTTATGCTAACGTATTTAAAAACATCCAAGTAAATAAAAGATAAATCTTTTTCTAGTCTTACACTTTGTGTTATCATTTGCATGGTTCAGAATGCTCTTGACGACCTAGGTCATGACTCTCTCTTTTAGTTGATGCTGATCCTTTGCCCCATGGGGTTTCAATTAAACCATTGATTAGGAGTTTGAAGAACGAGATTCATCACTTGAAGAAGAAGTTGAGAAAAACTGAGCATGATCTCCAAGAATCGAGGAAGAATGCTTCGCGGGTGACTGTCGAAGTTACCCACCATAGGAACCTGCATAGGAAAGACTCTATCAGTTTCCGCATTCGGAAGGGCAGCTTCAAAAAAGAAATGGCCAAACTGAGAGAAAATGCTAGCAATAAGTCTTGGAAGTTAATGACAAAGATTAGCTCCCTTGAGGTTGACCTTTCAGTGGCAAAGAAAAAAATTTGACTGCTGGAGGCAACTTCGTCATGGTTTACCAATATGATCTGGTATGATTGGGACTGGTCCAAGAGGTTCTCCGAACTTCATGTTAGGAATTGTATCCCAAAGCCAATCATCAGCCTATTGATAATTGAGATATTGTAATTAATTTATTAATTAATAAAAAAATATTTTGGTATGTTTTTTCATCATAAGTTTACATCTTCTAATTAACTCCATTATTGTGATGAAGTCCAAAGGACTATTTAGTTTTGATAAACAGAGGATTTATCGATTAGTCCTTAAATTTGTTTATGACCAAATGATAGGCTGTTAATTAGGATGACAGCGTCTATCGAGCATAGGTCACTATATGCCATATAGGTTGGTTGTCCTCTTAACCAAGATGTGTAGAGACACTGGTATGGCATATAGGTGAGATGTATACATACATCATCATTGAACGTGACCAACTTCAGAGCATTCTGCTATTGAGAATATCTCTAATGGGATATAGGTATAAGTATCCCTTAGACCTAAGATCACCTCAGTGACTTGCAAGCAACTCACTATGCTTTGGTACCGGACTAACTAAATTTCTAATTTAGTAATGAAAGGCTTCTGGGCACAGTCAAGTACTTACAAAGTTAGAGTGTGATCAAGATGAAATTGACCACTTCAAGAGTTGGAGAAGAATGTATCAATGTATTTCAATATAGCAAAATCTTGACCAAGGTAATCCATCAGATGGATTTGGTATTTTAAAATATAATGTGGACAATCTGATCAAAGTTAACAGTTGAACTCTGATGTATCCTACGAGCATTATGGTCAAGGGGATGAATTATATGAAAACTATATCCGCATGGGTTCTATTGGTGCAGAATTTAGTTGACGTCGGATTGAGCTGGAGTGAAAGGGGATGAGGTCGCCGTCGGTGACCTGCAAAATAAAGTTCCATCTGAAGCCAATGGGGATAGCTCCGGTAGGACCCTCCGACGGTCAAGTTAGCTCTAGCCAACAAATATGGAGTGCTCAGTGTGGAGTTCGATAGAGTTTCAAGGAGGAGATAAGAGCTTAGAACCGCATAAGCGTATCTAGAGGGTCCTTTTTATAGGCGGAGCTTATTGTAATTGCCTTGATTAATGACTGTCATAACCATCCTGATCAATGTCGATCGTTATTGACTTGATAAATGTCGATCGTGTTGTCTTGATAAATGTCGATCATTATTGTTGTGTAACCATTCAGTAGTGGGATCGCCTGTAGGAATCTGTCAACAGTCTATAAAGAGTTCGGCTTCCATAGAAGCTCGACTACTGGAGGGGTTCTGAGGGAGTTCGACTTCCATAGAAGCCCGACTGTCGGAGAAGTTCATAAGAAGTTCGACTTCCATAGAAGTTCGATTACCGAAGGGGTCCGGAGGAAGTTCGGCTTTCATAGAAGCTCGGCTGTCGGAGAAGTCCGTAAGGAGTTCGGCTTCCATAGAAGTCCGGCTACTGGAGTTCAGTCAGTTGAAGAGATTTGGCTAAAACTTGATTGCTAGGGAGTTCAGAAGGAGCTCGGCCACCAAGGAGTTCGAAAGGCTGATAGAGTTTGGCTAAGGCTCATCCGTTGGGATCCCGAGGGAGCTCGACCATTGAGGAGTTTGGTCGGTTGAAGGAGTTCGACTAAGATCCGTCTGCTGAAGCTCTTCCATGGCTACCGATTGTATTAGGCTGAGCATCGAACTGGACTTTGACAAGAGCAGGATTTATCTCCAACAATAGTCCCCCCACTCCTGAGTTTGAAACTCAAAGGAAGGGAGTGCAAAAAAGACGACTGCCGACGTTCTCTTTTGGGCTTCGTGCTGGTTCAGGTCGAAGCTCAGGGGAGATCTCATCTCCAGCCAAAGTTGAAGTAGATCTTGTCTCCTACAGCTGAGATTAATACGGGCACTTGGAGGCGGTCTGATCTCTAGCTGAGGTTGTCTTGGATCTTAGCTCTGGCCGAGGTTGGCGTAGACTTTGAGGCCTGATCTCCGACTTTGCTCACGTTAGGATGAGGTTCTCCTCCTATTCCTAACAAACTATAGGGGGCACATAAGGGTCGTTGTTAGGACCTCTTCTCCCATTCCATCTTAATTTTCTAATTGAATGAGGCCTTTGACTTTGCTCGTGTTAGGACGAGGTTCTCCTCCAATTCCTAATGGGCTGTGGGGGCACGTAAGGGCCATTGTCGGGCCTCTCCCCCCATCCTATCCTAAATGAACGAGGCCTTCGACTTTGCTCATGTTAGGATGAGGTTCTCCTCCTGTTTCTAATAGGACTGTGGGGGCACATAAGGGCCGTTGTCGGGGCCTCTCTCCCCCATCCTATCCTAAATGAACGAGGCCTTCAACTTTGCTCGCGTTAGGATGAGATTCTCCTCCTAATAGGCTATGTAGGAGCATATAAATGGAGTCAGGATTATGTTCCTAATGATTGTGGGGGCACATAAGGGCCGTTGTTGGGGCTCTCCCCCATCCCATCCTAAATGAACGAGGCCCTCGACTTTGCTAGCGTTAGGACGAGGTTTCCTCCTATTTTCTAATGGATGGTGGGGGCACATAAGGGCCATTGCCGGGGCCTCTCCCCATCTCGTCCTAAATGAACGAGGCCTTCGACTTTACTCTCGTTAGGATGACATTCTCCTCCTGTTCCTAACAGACTGTGGGGGCACATAAGAGTCATTGTCGGGGCCTCTCCCCCCATCCCATCCTAAATGAATGAGGCCTTCGACTTTGCTCACGTTAGGATGAGGTTCTCCTCCTATTCCTAACGGGCTGTGGGAGCACATAAGGATCCATTGTCGGAGCCTCTCCCCCCATCTCGTCTAAAATGAATGAGGCCTTCATCTTTGCTCACATTAGGATGAGGATTTCCTCCTATTCCTAACGGGCTGTGGACGAGGTTCTTCGAGTTTCGAGAGAGATCTTATCTCTAGCCAAGGTTGTCGTGGTCGCTCGAGAGAGATCTTATCTCTGGCAAAGATTATCTCGGAAAAGATCTTATCTCCTATAGTCGAGATTGGTTGGTCTGATTGCTCGGGAGAGATCTTATATCTCACCGAGGTCGTCCCGGTCGCTCGACAGAGATCTTATCTCTGGTCGAGGTTGAAGGTCTTTGACCTGCTTATATTAGGATGAGGTTCTTCTCTTGTTCCTAACACGAAAACTATTGATTGCTTCTTTCCTATCATCATATGATTTTTGCATCCAAAAATAATATTATTGAAATGAAAGAATTTTACTAAGGAAAAGTTACTGGCAGCATACCCCCATTTCAGGGTCATGGGGGAGTTATTCCTTTAAGTTTCCTCGGGCAGTATGTCCCAGGTCGGACGGCCTTTTCTATCTCATGCTGGCCTTCTCAATTTGGAGCAAGCTTCTCTTGGCTCTATCGCTAGGAGATGACTGCCCACCAAAGTACCAAGCCCCGGAGATAGCGTCGATGATGTCGGAAGGTGCCTGATCTCTTTGTCGTTTCTCCCTCATCAGTGGTTCTAGCTTCTAAGGGGAGGACTTCTTCACGCCCTTCCGTCGGAGCTTCCTTGATGATGAGTTCGGAGAGTTCGGGCCTTTCTTGCGCTAGGGAGGTTGTGAGCACGGCTGAACTTCATTCCGCCCTCCTATGAAACCTTTGTCAGGGCTTCCTTGATGACGAGCTTAGGGAGCTCGGGCCTTTCTTACGCTGGGGAGGTCGCGAGCATAGTCGAACTTCATTTCACCCTCCTGTGAAATCTTTGTCGGGGATTCCTTAATGATGAGCTCGGGAGTTCGGGCCTTTCTTGCACTGGGGAGGTCGCGAGCACGGCCAAACTTCATTCTGCCCTCCTATGAAACCTTTGTCGTGGCTTTCTTGATGATGAGCTTAGGGAGTTCGAGCCTCGCTTGCACCCGAAGGGAGTCCATTGTGGCTGTTAACCATAAGGTCGAAGGTTCTAAGCTCTTATCTCCTCCTTGAAACTCTGTCAAACTCCACACTGAGCACTCCATATCTATTGGCCAGAGCTAACTTGACCGTCGGAAGGTCCTACCAGAGCTATCCCCACTGACTCTAGATGGGACTTTATTTTGCAGGTCACTGGCGGCGACCTCGTCCCCTTCCATTCCAGCTCGATCCGGCGTCAACCAAATTTTGCACCAACAGGTTCTAAGGATGGTGTTCTACACCTTCGATCTATCCAACCATCGGATATCATTGCTAGATGGTCACTTTGATTGATACAGCAATTTATTCCTATGCTACCAGCTTACATTCGAACCTATGAGGTCACACACACTAGAGCTTATGATCTAATCGGATGGTTGATTAATGATTAAGAATTGTTCTAGGGTTAAACAATCAATACAATTGGTATTTAACCTAGTGCAAGTGTTGTAGGAGGATCGATTAGCAATTGAATTGCTAATTAACTTAATTTGATTAAATCAATAGGCTGTAATTAAGTTTAATTAAATATGATTTAATTAGATTTGGTTTGGGCTTCATTGGATCAAGTTTAATTGGTTTATTGGATAAGCTAAGTGCAACGAAGAAGTAGTCCTATTCTAACTAGAACTCGGATTAACCCAACTTTCTAATTTGATTAGAAAATAAATCAAAATTAAATATAATTTAATTAAGTTATTAAATGGATTAGGATTTTATTTAATTAAATTGATTTAATCTTAATTTTATTTAGTTAAAAGATCTTGTTTGACCAAGTCAAAATAGGAGTCCTAGTGTGACTAGGACTCCCTATCTCCTTGCCCAACCTTGGTCCCAATGCCTTCCATATCTATTTTTTAGGTATTTTTCATGGAAAATCTCTTTATTCCTGATTTCTATTCCCCCTCTCTCCCTCCAAGTCATATTTGGAAGTTAGGTGCAAGACCAAGTCAAAGGAGGAATTGGTTTTGCTTAGGATTCTATAAGATAGAATCCTTATTGACCAAAACATCTTTCTTTGAGTGTCACCCCCTCTTTTAATTAATTTTTCTCTTATTCTATGAAAATAATCTTCTTTTTTGTGCATCCTTCCTTGCTGGTCCATGGCAAAAATTATGGAGGAGGTGCCCTAATAACTTTCCATGTTTGGATATTCCTAGTCTAGGAATTTGACTTAACTTAGACTCTTCTATTTTCTATTTATTGGATAAATTTTGTTCTAATTTTTTCATGAAATACAGAGGTTTGGGGTGTGCAAAATTTAGAGGAAGAGGGTCCTTGGGCGTGGGGGTTCCACAGGCACCAAACTAGGTGTCTAGGTGAGAGAAAAAAGAAGAAAAAGAGGGTCTTTTTCTAGGGCTATTTTATTTTCAATCTCTCCACCTTTCTTTTGAGTTTTCTTTTGAGAGAGTCTCAGATCAGCAAACTCTCATCTTCCTTCTCATATTTTGGAGTGTCCAAATTTCAAAGAAGGAAGCATCAAATCAACCATCAAAGAAGGACCAACACAGTACTAGCATGCTGTGCTGATTTTCTGCATCGGACTTCAGATCAGATATTGTAGGCTCATATGGACGACTCCTAGAGGTTGGATGCATGTGTGGATCATGGCTTCATCCTCAAGTCTGGATCAGTAAGTTAGAATGTCTAAATTTGCTCAGGTAATAGATCTAATCTATAAAATTCATACCTATATTTAATGTAGTATAGATCTAGATTGATTTGATCAATCTTTTTCTTTCTTATTTGATTTTAATTTTTGATTTAATGTCATACTTTAATCATGTAATTGATCTAAGATCTAGGTGTTTACATGATTATGTAAATAAATTTTAGATTTATTTAAGTCTTCCATTGTAAGATCTTGAAAAAGTTTCAAGATCTACCTGTGAAACCCTAGATCTGATTCCTTCAAATCATGTTGTAAAAATATTTTATAAATATAAAAATTATTTTTGAAAAGCCAAACCCCAACCCTCAACCCAAAACTTAATTGAGAATTAAGAAGTTGATTGATTAGGATCTAGGATTGTGATTTGAAGATCCTAAGACATAAATCATAACACATTGGGTTAAATGGGTTGGTGAGGATTAGGTCCATTAATTGGGTTAGACCTAGGGTTAGATTAAAAAATGGACTTAATTAGAGAATTGATTAAATCTAATCAATTATTGCCTTAGATTAGGTCAAGGATTCTCTAGATGAATTACAATAGTTGTAGTTGGTCAAGTCCATGTCTTTAACAAGACCCAAGATGGACTTGATTCTTGGCTACGCGGTCTAGCATGAACTATTAGGTTGATCTAATTGAAACTAATTAAACTAGTTAGTGTCTAAGATAAACCAGATTAGTGGTTTTTAATTGGCAGCCCACTTATCTAGTCATTTCTGATTGTGTCTAAGGCAAGCCTAGCAGACCCTTCCACTGATCGAACTTACCTGACCTCTTAGTGAGATTATATTTTGATCGAATCGCTTGACTATTCGAGCTAACCCATGTCAGCTAGGTAAATCAGTTTGACTGATTTAGGTGCTCCTAGATCAGCCTATTAATGGTCTCCCTTAAGCTAACTTGGTGAAGTTAGTGGGAGGATCATGATAAGCTAGTTAATCTGACCTACTCACTTTTATAAATAAATTCTCTAAAATTATTAGATCCCTAAAATGAAATAGTTATATGATAATCGGATCATAGCCTTCCATTAAAGTGGATGATAATGGATCCATCAGTTGGATAATCATTGAAGGCCCAAAGCCCTGATACTTATCGGTTGATGAAATTATCATTCATTATATGATCTCTTTGATACATCTTTCTAAATGGTGGTCAGGTGGGCCAACCAAAGTTGGGCCTGATCATTTGTTGGTTGGATGGGCCAAGTATGGTCATGTTAATGGTTGGACCTAACTGGACCCTTTTCTGAGAAGGCTAAAGCCAACTGATCAGGGCCTAGGGCAAAATTTAATTATTGAAAATTATTTAGAGAAATAATTGGCTATGAACCTATCCTTAGATGTACATGGATGGGCCAATCAAAGTTAGGCTTGTGTACAGTCTATGTGGATTCTAGTACCCACTAAGAAATTAGGGTAATTCCTCAAATTGAAGGTAGAGGCTACTAATTCGAATAAAATAGTGGAAGAAACCTTTTGATTGAAGTCCAAATCTTGAGGTTTAATGAATCAATTACTAATTATATTTTGATTTTCCTTTATGCAGACATGGCCACTTCTCTATCGCTCCGATCATTATTGGATAATAATAAGTTGTTGGGACCCAACTTCGGTAGCTGATATCAAAATTTGAAGTTTATCCTAGAGCATTAACGGATCCTATATGTGCTGATGGATCTTGTACCTAAGGAGCCAGCTGCCATGCATGTGGAATAGTCAGAGATCCTTATCAGAAGTGGCTCAGTGATCGAACCATGGTGCACTGCATTATGCTGGCCACGATGAGCGATGAGTTCAATCGTAAGTTTGAGATACCTCAGCCAAACAAAATGCTCCAAGTGTTGGAAGATTCTTTCAACACACCCGATGACGTTGAGAGGCACAAGACTAGTTGTGTCATCTTCAATGCCAAAATGCAGGATGGTGCCTCTATCACTGATCATGTATTATACATGATCGAGCTGATAGAGCGCTCAAGCAAGCTCAGCTTTTCTTTGCACAAACTATTAGATATGTGTACCCTAGAAGCTAGAATTGCCTGACACTTGTTATACACTTTTAAGGGCAAAATTATAATTTTGACTATAAATAATAAAATAGATTATTTTCTATCATAATATGTATTTAGTGTATGTGATACATCCCTTGAGTTAATGGTAATGATAGTTCTTATTTTCAAGAGTTCAAAATTTAAGACATGAATTTTCATTATTAACTCATAAAATGCTCCTGACCATGGGATCATCATGAGGATGGTGATTGATTCGGAAGGTTGATGTACAATCGCTTCTTTATAGTAGATGAATCTTGAGTCTATGGTATAGAGACACCAAAGAGAGAGTACAGGCCCTCGTTAGAGAATAAGGGCACTGAGCATGACCACCTCGAGTAGTCATTAGGAAGTCTACCTTCTCGTCGATGACTAGCTCGAAGCTGTAGTTGTGTGTCTAGTTCTTTGACCTGAGATGCATCGGTAGTTCACCTTAAGGGTGTTATAGTTTGAGCACACCATGACTCGGTCTCCTAGCCATTTGAAACCCTGAGGTGTATATTGGCTATAGCATGTTCATTGTAGAAATTGGATTACACCAATAGGAAATCTATCTACCTCGGTAGATGAGGAGTAGCCCTATGATGATCATGAGAATCAAGTCCATGCCCATGGCCATGGCAGAGTGAAATAATAGAAAGAGTTTTTATTAAGGTTTTCACATTGGACTTGAATCGAATGATTAATCATATGATGGATATTAGGGTTTGACGAGATTACCTTAACCCCAATCCAGTCGGGGCTCAAGATAGAAGAACTTAATCACATAGGTAACTTCACCGAGAGGTTCATTTTTAGTTCTGATGGGTTGCCATCATATGCTGCTAGGTGTCACTGGTGGATTTTGAGAGCAATTAGAATGATTTAGATGATCAATCATACTAGTTGTCTGAATTAAAAAAGTTCTGATCTATCGAAAGGTGTTTCAATAATGTCGATGATAGAGATCGTGACATATCTCATTACCATACAGAACTAAACTTAACTAGGTCACATAAACAAGGGTTTTGATCTGGATATCATCAATTGGACTAACCCAGTTCAATTGATTTGAATTAGATTCAATTAGGTTCAAGGAATCATGCTAGCACATGATTGAGCCTAATGTTCTCCTTTAATTATCATTAAAGTTTATCTCGACTAAGCCAAATATGTCTAGCCTCACTCAGATACCTTTACTTAGTCTGATTGGAGCTTGTCCAGATCAAAAAAGAATTATTTTAATTTATAAGATAAATTTGAGACAATACTTGCCATTTTTCATCATCTGCTAAATCCTATTTCGGACATTTGGTCAATCATTGATCTTTGACACTTAGACATCTACCCATGTGTCAAGCCATCATAGGAGAGAGTTCTTGGACCAGTTCACCTTTTAAAAAGTAGATAGATAAGGGGCGCATGCCTAAGGAGGCATGCACCCATGGATAAAGCATATGGAGTCTCGTATAGATCGGATTCTAGTTGCTTTGGAGATTCTACTTGGATAGCACCTAAAAGACTGCTTTGACCCAGTCGTGGCACCATCTAAGGATGATTCAGAGGGGCTCTCATCTGATTGAATCAGATGATGTCATCACACCAATCAGATTTAGATCTGATTGCATAGAAAGCTATAATTGGTCGGGATGATGTGGCACTGCATGGCGCAATAGGGTCTATAAAAACTCTATTTGCACCAAGATCAATGATGCTTGACCCATTGCCCATACCACAAGGCTACCCCTCTTCCTCCTCTATGCCATCTTCAGGTGTTCTCTCTCCTATCCATGCCTAAGAAATTTTGGACATAAGTTTGGTGCGATCCAAGCAAGAGAAAGGGGATAGAAAAAGGAAGAAGGCAGCACTGCTGTAAGAGACAACTCACATCTTTGAATAGAGTTTTGAAGATCTTCAAAATCAGATTCAAATTTGATTTTTGGAGAGGTGATAAAGAAGGAGAAGATCTCTAGATCCTATCTGAGTGGATATCGGTAGAGGTCAAATACTTACATGGCTAGATCCAAAATCTCTGGCAGACATTAGGATCATCACAGGATAATAAGATTACCCGCAATAAGATAAAATTAAATTAGATTGAATTTATTCTTTATTTTATTTTATTTTATTTATTAGTTCAATAATGTCAGATATGAAAATTCTTAGATCTGATCTAAATTCAAGAGAAATATTTTTGAAATATCTCTCTTGATCCAATCAGATCTGAACGAACCTAATCCGAAAAATTATGTTTTTCCTTCAATTGCTATCAGAGCCAGGTTGCACTTTTTATTAGATCTTATTTTATTTTTGATCTGATAATTTGATGATTTTAGATGTCACATTAGATGTGATTAGATCTAAAATTAAAAATTAAAAAAATTAAATAATTTAGATCTAAGTTGTACAACATGCATGACTAGTTGTAGAATAGAATTATTCTATGTATAGTCTAGCATGATCATAATTTAATTTGATTAGTTATTATTTTTTAGATCTATTTATTTATTATTTTTTGATGTTATAAATATTATAATAAGATCTAAAAAATAAAAAATAAAGTTATTTAATTTTTGTTCATATAAGATATAATGAATGCATGTTTAGACTAGTTGTAGAATAGTTCTACATAATTATCTAAAATAGATTTTAATTTGATATGGTCAATTTAAATTTAATTTTTTAGATGATTATGAGATAATTTAGATCTAAAAGCATATATGATATGATACATGAAGATGTATGCAAAATATGTTTATAGTTAGATCAATTTTTTATATATGTGATATATGATGTAGATCTAACTAGTTTTATAGTTTTCATATTTTTGATTAAAGCATTCTCCTTGGCCATCCGATCATAAGAATAAAGTAGAGTTTAAATGCCCTCTCCTTCCATTCGATGGGGTGTTCTTATGATGTATAGGGGTGCGCGCATTCGTCCTTAATCAGAAACCTAAAACATATTTTCTGCAAAATTCTAGATCCTAAAATCCTAGGATTTTTTTACATATTTTGTTTGTGAACCCTAAACTTAATTAAGAATTAAGATTATGAAATACATTAAGTCTAAAGATTAAGAATTTTCAGATTTAAGATATATTCATAAAATTAAGTTCGAGCTTGGGTAGCTCAATTAGGTCTAGCGGTTGATCAAATTGAATCAAGAGTTAGTTAGATGGGATCAAGAGTGCTTAAATTGACCAGTCTAATAGGATTAAGTCTGGGTCAAGATCAAATTACATGAGTGATCGATCAAGCTAAGACCTAATTAGGCTCAGTGGTTAGAGCCAAGATTATAGGCTAACCTAATTGGTTCTGGCTCAATAATTTGGTGTCTAAGGTAAGTCTGGTAGATACGATCGATTGATTTTTAATTAAGAGCTACTCAACTTAAATGCATTCTTATCGAGTTAATGGCATATCCCTTCCATCGATCTCACTTATCTGACCATATTTGTCGATCCAGTCCTGATCTAAGGTGGTTAACAATCTGAGCTAACCCATGCTACTAGGTTAGTCATAATTATTGTGGCTATTGTAAGTCAAGTTTAAAGAGACCTAAATCAAATCTTTCTAAGAAAAGATTAAGTCTAAGATCTTCCACCGTTGTAGATATGTGGGCCCTTCTCGAGGTTGATTGTCCTCGGCTGATCATAGTGGTTCAGTTGCACCGAAAAGATGCAACCATGTCTATTAGGCATTGGATGCTACGAACTGAAGGATAAATTAGCCTCAATATTTTGGATATAGTGAGAGACCCAATTAAAAATTCAATCTATGCAAATGATGGATTTGACTTAACTAAGGAGCGGATCAATATTCTGGGCATGGTGAGATTCATGAATTAGAGACCAAGTTTGGGTGCACCATGATTAGAGAATCATTGGACAAGAGTTATCCACTCATTGGCTAACCCATCATCAATAACTGTTAGGTGAGGTGATGAGTCAGTTGCTGGGACTACACCACTCATTAAAAATCTATAATCGTGGAGATTTTTGCATCTCTATAGAGGGAGTATAGAAATTTGAGAAAAAAGTGGAAGCTAATTTATTTAAAAATTAAATTCCTAAATAAATTGGTCATTGTCTGATGATCAAGAACTTAGAAGAGCTTGAGAAGCTCGAAATGAAGTTGGACTTGGATATGTAGAATGATATAATTCTGCAATCCTTGACTGATGCATATGGACAGTTCATCATGAACTACCAAATGCATAAACTTCAAAATATTCTAGCTGAGCTTATGAATATGCTGGTTACTGCTAAGCTTTCAATGAAAGATTCCAAAGGCTTAGTATTTACTATATAACGGACTTCTTCCAAGAGAAAGTCTTTTGAAAAGAAGAGAAATCTATGAAAAGGTAGAAGGTGGAAGAAGGAAAGAAAAGGAAGGCAGAGCTGAAGAAGTAGGCCGTTGACAAAGGAAAGTATTTTCATTGCAATACTAACGGCCACTGGAAGCAAAACTGCCCTACATACCTCACCACCCTAAAGAATAAGAAGGAGACAGGTCCTTCTGGAGGTATGCTCGTTATTGAATCTAACCTTATAGTTTCTTCTACATCCAGTTGGGTGCTTGACTCTAGTTCTAGTGCTCATTTGTGTACTTCCATGTAAGGTCTTGAGGATAGCAGGAGGCTGAGGAATGGAGACATGATTCCTGCACGTTGAAAAAAGGAGTGAGGATTTCTGCAGTGGTCCGTGGAAACATATCCCTCTTCGACTTACCATCTAGGTTTAGACTTAGTACTTAAAAGACTGTTATTATGTGCCTGCAGCTAGCAGGAATTTGATTTCTGTTTCATGCTTAGCACTAAGAAGGCTTATGTGATTACCTTTTCTTAAGGACCATTGTAACATTCTTTATGAAAGAAATAAAATTGCAAATGGTTTTCCTTATTAATGGTCTTTATCAGTTATATATTGATGTACCTATTTTTAACTATCGAGCAAAACGTGAATGCCAAAAATCAAAATGACCTAGGGATAGTCCAAACGATAGATATCTATGGCACCTGAGATTAGGTCATATAGCAGAAGATAGGATTAACAAATTGGAGAAAAATGGGCTATTGAGTCCATTGACTTTTGAGTCATATCCAACTTGTGAATCTTGTCTTCAAGGCAAAATGACTAAACTCCCTTTTGTTGGACATGGGGAGAGGGCCACAGATCTCCTTGCCCTAGTACATACTGATGTGTGCGGCCCATTTGATGTGCCGGCTAGAGGCAATTTTGTCTACTTCATTACCTTTACCGATGATCTGTCTAGGTATGGGTATGTGTATCTTATGAGACATAAGTCTGAAGCTTTTGAAAAGTTCAAAGAATTCAGACATGAAGTAGAAAAACAAACTGGAAAAAACCCATTAAGGTTCTTCGATCAGATCGAGGAGGTGAATACCTTAGCCGAAAATTCCTAGACTATCTTAAGGAAAATGGCATAGTCTCTCAATGGACTCCACCAGGAACACCTCAACTCAACGGGGTTTCAGAATGGAGAAATCGGACTCTATTGGATATGGTTCGATCCATGATGAGCTTCACAGACCTCCCTGATTTTCTTTGGGGACATTCATTTGTTAACTTCAATCTATTTACTGAATAGGGTTCCCTCTAAAACCGTTCCTACCACACCGTATGAGATATGGCACGGTAAGAAACCAAGTCTGAGTCATCTCAGAATTTGGGGTTGTCCGGCTCATGTCAAAAGACAACAAGCGGACAAGTTAGAGTTTAGGTCCTTTAGAGCTCGATTCATAGGATATCCTAAAGAGTCATTAGGATACTATTTCTACATTCCAGAAGACCACAAATGTGATTGTGAGTCGACATGCCATATTTCTTGAAAAATAGTTTATTCAAGATAGTGGCATTGGAAAGCAGATTAAGCTTGATGAGAAAGTCTCACAAGCAGAAAGAGCTAAGGACCAAGTGGAACCAAATCAGGTTGAGCCAATAAGAACACTACCTCCTCCACCTCGTAGATCGGAAAGAGTTTCCCGTCCCCCTGAAAGATACTTAGGTATTATTTCAGAGGAAGTAGAGGAAATGTTCCTCATAGGTAATGGTGCTCATGGTGATGATCCCAAAACCTACAACGAGGCGATATCAGATATCGACTCCGAGAAATGGCTTGAGGCAATGAAGTCAGAAATTGACTCGATGCACTCAAACCAAGTCTGGACCTTGGTAGATCCACCAGAAGGTATAGTACCTATTGGGTGTAAATGGATCTTCAAGAGAAAGATTGGTGCAGATGGGAATGTGGAGACATTCAAGGCTAGACTGGTGGCAAAAGGTTATAGTCAACGTGAAGGCATTGACTATCAGGATACCTTTTCCCAGGTAGCTATGCTAAAATCCATCCGCACATTGCTTGCTGTTGCAGCCTATTTCGATTATGAAATATGGCAAATGGACGTGAAAACGGCATTCCTAAATGGATATCTTGAGGAAGATATCTATATGGAACAGCCGCTAGGTTTCACATCCAGTGATACTGATCACAAGGTTTGCAAGCTGCAAAGGTCCATATATGGACTTAAGCAAGCATCTCGGAGCTGGAACACTCGTTTCAATGATGTGATCAAAAAAGTTTGGTTTCATCAAAAATGAAGAGGAACCATGTGTTTTCAAAAGGGTCAGTGGGAGCGCTGTTGTCTTCCTCGTATTGTACGTGGATGACATCCTCCTTATTGGGAATGATATTCCCATGTTGACATCAGTCAAGATGTGGTTGTCCAAGGAATTCTCCATGAAAGACCTAGGTGAAGCATCCTTTATTCTAGGAATTAAGGTCTATAGGGATAGACCGAATAGGATGCTAGGACTTTCACAGAAGATGTACATAGAGGAAGTACTAAAGAGGTTTAGTATGGAAAACTCTAAGAGGGGATTAATACCCTTCAGACATGGTATTCATCTTTCCAAGAAGATGTGCCCCAGCACACCTGAGGAAATAGAACGCATGAGCAAGATCCCTTATGCTTCTGCAATAGGGAGCCTCATGTATGCCATGCTATGTACACGACCTGATATAGCCCATGCTGTGAGTGTCACAAGCAGATATCAGTCAAATCCAGGTGAAGAACACTGGACTTCTGTGAAATGTATCCTTAAGTACTTGAGAAGAACTAAGGATATGATGTTGGTCTTTGGTAATGGAGAACTCCAAGTTCAGGATACACAGACTCGGACTTCATGTCCGATATAGATGATCGAAAGTCGACATCTGGAAGTCTGTTTGTGTGCAATGGTGGAGCTGTCAGCTGGAAAGAGTTCCAAGCAAACTGTGATAGCAGATTCCACCATGGAAGCAGAATATATAGCTGCATCAGAGGCTGCAAAGGAAGCATTCTGGTACAAGAAGTTTGCTGCAGAAATTGGAGTAATGCCATCAGATGCCATTCCTCTTTACTGCGACAACAATGGCGCCATAGCCCTTGCTAAGGAGCCGAGGTCTCACCAGAAGTCCAAGCACATTGAGCGGCGATATCATCTCATCCGCGATTACCTTGAGAAAGGTTACGTTGAGGTCAAGAGAGTCAACTCCACAGATAATGTGGCAGACCCACTTACAAAGCCGTTGGGCCAGCAGAAGATCGAAGCCCACCTTGAGAAGATGGGACTTAGACTTGTAGCCAATTGGCTTTAGGACAAGTGGGAGATTGTTAGATATATGTGCCCTAGAAGCCAGAATTGGCTGACACTTGTAATACACTTCTAGGGGCAAAATTATAATTTTGACTATAATTAATAAAATGGGTTATTTTCTATCACACATGTGTATTTAGTGTCTGTGATACATCCTTTGAGTTAATGGTAATGATAATTCATATTTTCAAGAGTTGAAAATTTAAGACATGAATAATCATTATTAACTCATAAACAGCTCCCGACCATAGGATCATCACGAGGATGGTGATTGATCCGGAAGGTTGGTGTACGATCGCTTCTCTTTAGTAGATGAGTCTTGAGTCTACGGTGTGGAGACACCGGAGCGAGAGTACAGGTACTCGTTAGAGAACGAGGGCACTGAGCGTGACCACCTCGAGTAGTCATTAGGAAGTCTACCTTCTCGTCAATGACTGACTCGATGCTGCAGTAGTGTGTCTGGTTCTTTGACCTGAGATGCATCGGCAGTTCACCTTGAGGGTGTTATAGTTTGACTACACCATTACTCGGTCTCCTAGCCATATGGAACCCTGAGGTGTATGTTGGCTATAGCATGTTCATTGTAGGAACTGGATTGCATCAAGATGGAATCTATCTACCTCGGTGGTAGAGGAGTAGCCCTATGATGATCATGAGAATCAAGTCCAGAAGCCCATGGCCATGGCAGAGTGAAATAATAGAAAGAGTTTCTATTTAGATTTTCACATTGGACTCGAATCGAATGATTACATCATATGACAGAGACTAGGGTTTGACGAGTTCACCTTAACCCTAATCTGATCGGGGCTCAAGATAGAAGAACTTAATCACACAGGTAGCTGCACCAAGAGGTTCGCATTCAGCTCTGATGGGTTGCCACCATATACTGCTAGGTGTCACTGGTGGATTTTGGGAGCAATTAGAATGATTTAGATGATCGATCATTCTAGCTGTTCGAATCAGAAGAGTTCTGATCCATCGAAAGGAGTTTCGATGATGTCGATGATAGAGATCATGACATATCCCATTACCATACAGAACTGAACCTAACTGGGTCACACAAACAAGGGTTTGAATCTGGTGATCATCAATTGAACTGATCTAGTTCAATTGATCTGAATGAGATTCAATTAGGTTCAAGGAAATCGTGCTAGCACTCGATTGAACCTAACGTTCTTCTTTTACTATCATAAATAAGTTGTCCTGACTGAGCCAAAGGAGTTTGTGCTCAATCAGAGGCCTTCATATGGTCTGACTGGAGGTTGTCCAAGTCAGAATAGGTTGTCTTATTTGTAAGACATTACCTGCCACCTGCCATTTTTGGTCACACCTGCCATTTCTTGTTCTTTGACTTTGGTCAAAAGTCTACCTTTGACTGGTCAAACGTTGACCATTGACCCTTTGACTTTTGACCACATGTCATGCACCTATTGGAGAGCTGGTGGGGGGCCTGTCCCCCTGCCAGAACCTGGCAAGGAGAAGGGCGCACGCCAAGGGTGGCGTGAGCCCAAGTAGGAGGCGCCTAGGAGTCCTTGTTGGACAAGGACTCCACCTCCCTTTTGGATTCCAATCAGAGTTCTACTAAGAATCCAGTTTGACTAAGGTCTTAGGTTTGCCCTCTAAGGAGGATTAGGGGGTCCTCTAAGGAGGAATCCAGGGGTCTCTATTCCAACCAATCAGATTTAGATCTGATTTCACAAAGGGTTGTGATTGGTTGAGAGGAAGAGGAGTTGGATCACAAGAGGTCTATAAATAAGACCCTGCGCCCAACCCTAATCAATGAATGCAATTGAGATTTCCCACGCCCCAAGGCTGCCTCTCCCTCCTTCTCCATGCCATAGTCTTCTCCTCCCTTGCTCTCCACGTCCAAAAGGTGTTTTGGACTTAGTTTGGTGCGATTCAGATCAAGGAAAGGCGATCAAAAGCAAGAAGGCTGCGCTGCTGCAAAAGGACGACTGCAGATCTTCAAAAGAGTTTTGAAGATCCTCCAGATCAGATCCAGATCTGATTTTTGGAGGTGTGATAGAGAAGAAGAGGATCTCCAGATCCAACCCGAGTGGATACCGGTAGAGGCCAGGCGCTTGCGTGGCTAAGATCCAGAACCTTCCGCTGCAATCAGGATCATCTACAGGGTAATAGGATTACCCAAATCAGGTAAATTAAATTTGATTTAATTTATCTTTTATTTTATTTTATTTTTTATTAAAATAATAAGAATCAGATCTGAAACATATCAAGATCTGATTAGATCAAGAGAAAATTTTTGAAATATATCTCTTGATCTAATCAGATCTGAATTGGACCTGGATTTGAGGACTTCCTTCACACATTATAGAATGTCAAAGTCTGAAGTAGACTACCACAGATTACTGGGGTTACTTCAGAACTTTGAGAAGGATCACCAATTCCATAAGAAGTCGGTGAACTTAGTGGAAGGTTCATCTTCTCATTCTCGTTCCTTTGGAAAAGGGAAGAAGAATAAGAAGAAGAAAGCCAAGAAGGTGCATGTTCATGCTAGGACACCTGTGCAGTCTCAGACCCCAAAGACCAAGCCTAATAAGAGTCAAGCTGAATGCTTCTTTTGCAAGATGCGGGGGCACTAGAAGAGGAACTATCCTCAGTACATTGCCTCCCTAGATCCGAACAGGTAGAGAAAGAAGCAAGCTATTGCTAGACAAGGTATTTATATGATAATTCCTTGTAATTTCTTCATTTGTGATATTACTGATTGGGTATTGGATATCAGTAGCCCTTACCATATTTGTAGTTTGTTGCAGGAGTTGTAGGTTAGTAAAAGATTCGAGCAAGGCGACAAATTCCTGAATGTTAGAGATGGAAGGCTAGTTCCAGTTCTAGCTTTAGAAATTTTAAAACTTATATTTGAATCTCATACCGTTGTTCTTAGTGATTGTCATTTCTATCCTAGTTTTTTTTGAAATATTATTTTTGTAGGCCTTTTGGTCATGAACAATTATGAAACTTCAATAAAGAAACGAGTTTGTATTGTCATTATGAATGGTGTTACTACTTCCTATGGATAATTGAATAATAGTGTATATATATTATCACAATCTATTAATATAGTCTATTCTACTGGAAAGCACCCTAGATTAGATAGTGTATCAGATATCTACTTATGGCAATGTAGGCTAGGTCATATAAATAAGAATAGGATAAACAGTTTGACTCAAGAGAGAATCCTCGAAGTTAATGATTGAGAATCACTTCCAACCTATGAGTCCTATCTTCTTGGTAAAATGACCAAGTCATCTTTCACTAAAAAAGGTGAGAGAACCAAAGAGCTTTTAGGTCTAGTACATACTGATGTATGTGGACTAATGAGCATAAGTGCTAGTGGTGGATATGTCTACTTCATCAATTTCATAGATGATCTATCTAGATATGGATATGTCTATCTGATGAAACATAAGTTGGATTCTTTTGAAATGTTCAAATGATTTTGAAGTAAAATAGAAAAATAAATTTAGAAGAGTATTAAAACTCTTCAATCTGATCGACGAGGAGAATATCTTTTTGGTGAGTTTCTCACATATCTAGGAGAGAATGGAATTCTCTTTCAATGGACTCTTCCTGAAATACCACTGCATAATGGTGTATCTGAAAGGAAGAATCAAACTTTGTTAGACATGGTCCGATCCATGATGGGATTTACCAGTTTGTCGATATCCTTCTGGGGTTATGCACTCGAATTGGCTTGTTATCTATTAAATAGGATTCTAAGTAAGTTTGTAGTTAAAACCCCATATGATATATGGATCGGGCATAAACCAGCACTTTCACACCTTAGGATTTGGGGGTGCCCGGCTTATGTCAAACGGTTAGTTACAGACAAACTTGGACCAAGGTCTGACAAGTGTACATTCATAGGATACCAAAAAGAGATCAAAGGATACTATTTCTACCATGATGATGAACAGAAGGTGTTCGTTAGCTTTAGGGCAACCTTTTTGAAAAAGAAGTTTCTTGATGAAGAAACTATTGCCTTTAAGGTAGAACTTGATGAAGTTCAATAGGTAGAAAGTCCGACACAGAATATTGAACCTAAGTCAGATTTGATCAGATCAGATCTGAATCCTAGTGAATCCACACCATTAAGACGATCCGGTAGAGTACCCTACCATCCAGATAGATACTATGGATTCTATTAGATATGTGTGCCCTAGAAGCCAAAATTGTCTAAGACTTGTAATACACTTCTAGGAGCAAAATTATAATTTTGACTATAAATAATAAAATAGGTTTTCTATCATAAATGTGTATTTAGTGTCTGTGATACATCCCTTGAGTTAATAGTAATAATAATTCATATTTTCAAAAGTTAAAAATTTAAGACATGAATTTTCATTATTAACTCATAAAATGCTCCTGACCAAAGGATCATCATGAGGATGGTGATTGATCTGAAAGGTTGATGTACAATCGCTTCTTTATAGTAGATGAGTCTTGAGTCTATGGTGTAGAGATATCAGAGCGAGAGTACATGTACTCATTAGAGAATGAGGGCACTGAGCGTGGCCACCTCGAGTAGTCATAAGGAAGTCTACCTTCTCATCCATGACTAGCTCGAAGCTGCAGTGGTGTGTTTGGTTCTTTGACCTAAGGTGCATCGATAGTTCATCCTGTGGATGTTATAGTTTGACTATACCATGACTCGATCTCCTAGCCATTCGAAATCCTGAGGTGTATGTTGGCTATAGCATGTTCATTGTAGGAATTGGATTGCACCAAGAGAGAATCTATCTACCTCGATATATGAGGAGCAGCCCTATGATGATCGTGAGAATCAAGTCCATAAGCCCATCACCATGGCAGAGTGAAATAATAGAAAGAGTTTCTATTAAGGTTTTCACATCGAACTTGAATCAAATGATTAAATCATATGACAAAAAATTAGGGTTTGACGAGTTCATCTTAACCCTAATCTGATCGGAGCTCAAGATAGAAGAACTTAATCACACAGGTAGCTGCATCGAAAGATTCATTTTCAGTTTTGATGGGTTACCACCATATACTACTAGATGTCTCTGGTGGATTTTGGGAGCAATTTGAGTGATTTAGATGATCAATTACTCTAGTTGTTTGAATCAGAAAAGTTTTGATCCATCGGAAGGTGTTTCGATGATATCGATGATAGAGATCGCGATATATCCCATTACCATAAAGAACTAAACCTAACTAGATCACACAAATAAGGGTTTGAATCTGGATATCATTAATTGGACTAACCTAATTCAATTGATCTAAATTAGATTCAATTAAGGTTCAAGGAAATCGTGCTAGCACACGATTGAGCCTAACGTTCTCCTTCTACAATCATTAAAAGTTGTCTCGATTGAGCCAAATATGTTTGTGCTCACTCAAGTATCTTTACTTGGTCTGATTAGAGCTTGTCCAGGTTAGAAAAGGATTGCCTTAATTTATGAGATAAATTGGAGACAACACCTACCATTTTTCATCACCTATCAATTCTTATCTTTTGACCTTGGTCAAACGTTAACCTTTGACACTTAGACATCTGCCCATGTGTCATGCACCCATAGTAGAGAAGATAGGGGCTTGTCCTCTTGCTAGAAAATGGAAAGGAGGGGGTGCTTGCCTAGGGTGGCTTGCACCAAAGGATAGGGATGCCTGGAGTCCCATACAGATAGGACTCCAGGTTGCTTTTTGGAATCAACTTAGGTAGGCGCCAAAGACTCAGCTTTGACCAATCTTGGCACCACCTAAGGGTGGTAGAGAGGGGCTCTCATCTGATTGGATCAGGTGATATCATTCTACCAATTAGATATAGATCTGATTGCATGAAGCGACATGATTGGTCGAGATGATGTGGCACTGCATGGTGCAGTAGGGTCTATAAAAACTCTATCTATGCTAAGCTTTTAAGAAGATCTCCCATAGCCCACACCACAAGGCTGCCCCTCTCCCTCCTCCACACCATCTTCAGGTCCCCTCTCTCCTCTCCATGCCCAAGGGGATTTGGGCTCCATTTTGGTGCGATCTAGGCAAGAGAAAGGTGACGAGAAAGGAAGAAGGCAGCACTACTGCAAGAGACGATTCCAAATTTTCAAAAGAAGTTTTGAAGATCCTCCAAATCAAATCCAAATCTGATATTTGGAAAGGTGATAAAGAAGGAGAAGATCTCTTGATCCAGCCTGAGTGGATATTGGTAGAGGTCAGGCACTTGCATGGCTAGATCCAGAACCTTAGAAAATTAGTAGGATCATCATAGGATAATCTGATTATCCAACAAAAAGTACAAAATTAAATTAGATTTAATTTACTTTTATTTTATTTTATTAGATCTATAAAATTAGATCTAAAATGTCTCAGATCTGAATTAGAATCAAAAGAAAAATTTTTGATATATCTCTCTTGATCCAATCATGATTTGAACGAACCTGACCCAGGAAATTAGGATTTTCTCTTCAGATTCTTAGTCCAGGATGGTGATCCCATCGAACTCGATGAGAATGATGAGGATCCGATCACTTATATGGATGCGATGCAGAGATCCGACTCTAAAAAATGGCTAGAAGCCATGAGATTCAAAATGGATTCCATGAAGGGCAATGATGTATGGACTTTAGTTGACCCACCTGAAGGTATTAAATCCATTGGGTGTAAATAGGTCTTCAAAAGAAAGAGGGGCATAGATAGAAAGGTGGAGACCTATAAAGCCCATCTGATTAACAAGGGATATCATCAACATTATGGTATTGACTATGACAAGATGTTCTTCCTTGTGGCAATGCTCAAGTCCATTCGGATCATGCTTGCCATTGCTGCCCATCTGAACTATGAAATCTGGTAGATGGATGTGAAGATAACTTTTCTAAATGGAGAGCTGCCCGAAGAGGTGTATATGATACAATCTAAAGGATTCACATCTATAAATGAGTCTATGATGTGCAAGCTTCAGAGATCCATTTATGGATTGAAGCAGGCATCTTGGAGTTGGAACATACATTTTGATAAAGTGATCAAAATGTGTGGCTTTATTAAGAATGGAGAAGAATCCTGCATTTATAAATGGACAAATGGTCCAGTAGTGGTATTTCTTATTCTTTACGTGGATGACATTCTCTTAATCAGGAATGATATCCCTGCACTATAAGAAATAAAAGTCTGGTTGTCATCACAGTTCTCTATGAATGACTTGGGTGAAGCATTCTACATCCTAGGAATGAACATCTATAGGGATAGATCTAAAAGGATGCTTGGTATATCTCAGTCCACGTACATAGAAACTATGCTGAAGTGGTTCAGCATGGAGAATTCCAAAAAGGACTATTTTTCGATAGGCCAAAAAATTTTTCTCTCTAAGAAGGATTGTCGGATAACTCCTGAAGAGAGAGAGCGTATGAGTAGAATTCCATATGCTTCGATATTAGGGTCTATTATGTATGCAATGACATGCACGAGATCAGACGTGGCATACTCACTAGGAGTAGTGAGTAGATACCAGTCTGACCTTGGAGAAAACCACTGGAAGGTGGTTAAAATCATCCTTAAGTATTTGAAAAATACTAAGGACCAATGGTTGGTTTATGATGAATTAGATCTAAAACTTATGGGATTTACGAACTCCAACTTTCAATCTGACCATGATGATAGTAAAAGTGTGTCGGGATATATCTTTACTCTAAATGATTGACATCTGCTGAAAAAGTTTCAAGCAGCATATAGTGGCTAACTCTATTTCCGAAGCAGAGTACATGGCAGCATCAAATGCAACAAAGGAAGCTATGTGGTTGAGAAAGTTCATCATCGAGCTTGGAGTAGCATCCTTCATTAATAGTCCAATCCTGCGCTGCTTCCATTTGGTCTATGAGATTGTGGATCATGGTGACGTCGACCTTTAGAAGATCGACAGAAAGGAGAACCTAGCTGACCGCTTCACTAAAGCCCTAGCAATCAAGGAGTTGGATAGCCATAAGTCAAAAATGGGTATTAGATACTATGTTGAGTGGCTTTAGGACAATTGGAAGTTGTTGGAAATTATGTCCCAAAGTCAATCATCAGCATGTTGATGGTTGGGATATTTTAGTTAATTTATTAGTTAATAAAAAATATTTTGATATCTTTTTTCATCATAAATTTACATATTTTAATGAACTCCATTGTTGTGATGAAGTTCTTAGGACTATTTAGTTTCGATAAAAAGAGAATTTATCGATTAGTTCTTAAATTTGTTCACAACCAAATGATAGGCTATTATTTAGGATGACAGCATCTATCGAGCATAGGTCACTATATGCCATATAGGTTGGTTGTCCTCTTATCCAAGGTGTGTGGAGACACTGGTATTGCATACAGGTGAGATGTATAGGTATATCGTCATTAACATGACCAACTCTAGAGTATTCTACTATCGAGAATGTCTCTGATGGGATATAGGTATAAGTAACCCTTAGACCTAAGATCACCTCAGTGACTTGTAAGCAACTCACTGTGCTTTGGTACTGGACTAACTGTTTCTAATTCTATAATGGAAGGCTTCTAGGCACAGTCAAGTACTTACAAAGTCGGAGTGTGACTAAGATGGAATTGACCACTCCAAGAGTTGGAGAAGAATGTATCACTGTATTTCAGTATAGCAAAACCTTGGTCAAGATAATCCATCAAATGGATTTGGTATTTTGAAATACAATGTGGACAATCTGATCAAAGTTGACAGTTGAGCTCTGATATGTCCTACAAGTATTATGGTCAAGGGGATGAATTATATGAAAACTATATCTACATGGGTTCTAAGGATGGTGTTCTACACCTTCGACCTATCTGGTCGTCGGATATCATTGCTAGATGGTCACTTTGATTGGTATATGAATTTGTTTCTATGCTACCGACTTAGGTTCGGACCTATGAGATCACACATATTAGAGCTTACGATCTGATCAGATGGTTGATCAATGATTTGTGAGCTCAGAAGTAGCACTCCTAAGTCTTGAAAACATGAGAAGGTAGGTCATGGAAAGATGGAAGTGAGTCGGAAGAAGAGTCAGTCTTAATAGTAAAGTTCAGAAACTTGGCCGACTTACTCTGAGACTGAGCTGACTTAGTTGAGAACTGGATCGACTAGGTCTTAGAGAAAAATTCAGACAAAAAATAGCATTTTTGGACTGTTGGCATGGTATACAACTGGGTTGGCTTAGTTTGGGACTGAGCTGACCCAATTGTAGGTTAACCGGCTCAGTCTGAAACTAGGTTGACTCAGTTTTTGTGGATTATTATTTTGTGTATGTGGGTTATTTGGGTTTGGAGAGTTTTTCTATGAGCTTGGACTCAGACTGAGCCAGCTCAGTTTTCACAGGTTATTATTTTATGTATGTGGGTTATTTGGATTTGGAAAGCTTTTCTATGAGCTTGGGCTTGACCCTTTGTAAAGTATATATACTGAAAATAGGTCAAGGTTGTTAGTGTGCTGAAATATACTGCATAAAAGCTCTTTTCTTCCAAAAATCTCTTCTTCTCTTCTTCTCTTCTTCTCTATTTCTTGATTTATTTCATCGTGCTTCTATAGAAATCTTTAAGAAGTACTTTCTTATTGCTTGGCTAATCACCAGTGGCCACCTTGATCCATGTGGAAAGAGTGCATATTTCCAACATTTGGTATCAGAGCGGTGTTGCATGGAAAGAAGAAAGACACCTAGGGTTTACTACATCCAGAATCTATTGCACTAGGTTTTATCCTAAAAACTTCTAGTTTGCATCATGGTTGTCTCTAGATTGAGGTGGAGATTGTTTACACGGAGGAACGGTGATACAAAAGTTTGAAAAGAAGATCTAGGGCTAGTTAGATTTTCTATGAAGGATAGTTTTATTGGTGTGTGATCGTGAAGGGTGTTAGGGATCTGTTCTTGACTTGTTTGAAGTCATGGGATTAAGTTGATTCAAGGTGGATTTTGAGAAGTTCGATAGCAAGAAAAACTTTATCCTATGGCAACAAAGAGTAAAGGACTTATTGGTTCAGCAGAGGATCTACAAGGTCTTGACAAAAGAAAGGCCGAAAAGGATCAGTGCTGAGGATTGGGAAGAGTTGGAGGAAATTACTTTTAGCACAATCCAGATGTGCTTGGCCGATTAGATTTTTCCTGAGGTTTGCACAGAGGCTACGACAAAGGGGCTCTAGGAGAGACTGAAGAACACATACATGGAAAAAAATATGACAAACAAGCTATGGTTGAAGAAATAGCTGTATAGTCTGAGGATGCCCGAAGGCAGAGATCTTGTTGCATATATCCAAAGGTTTAATCAGGTGTGTTCTGAGGTAATGAGTTTGGATGTGAAGATCGATGAGGAGGATCGGGTATTGCTACTATTATGTTCTCTCTTAGATTCATAAGATGGTCTCATAACAACTTTAGTTTATAGGAAGGAGATCCTAAACTATGAAGAGGTTGTTGGTGTGCTCAGATCAAATAAGCAAAGAGAGAAGATCTATAAGGGAGACCCTAAGTCTGAGATCTTGGCTATGAAAGAAAGATAGGAAAGATCAAAGGAGAGGACAAGAGGAAAATTCAAAGGGCAGGTCAAAGTCTTGCGATCAAAGGAAGATGACATTGAAATATTATAAATGTCATCAGTCTGGACACCTGAGGAGAGATTATCTCCTTTTGAGATCAAAAAAAGGAAAGTTCAGCAAGAGAGATGATACAGCTTCTATGAGCAGTGGAGAAGACCTGCTAGTTGTATCAGATGGATCCACAGAGTGCGATACTATGTGGATATTAGATTCAACATGCTCGCACCACTATACTTCTCATCGGAAGTGGTTTGCTACCTACCAGAAGGTCGATGGTGGAAGTGTCAGTCTTGGAGATGATCACCCATGCAAAGTAGCTGGAATTGGCTCTATCAGAGTGACGATGTATGATGGGATCATTTGTATATTATCAAATGTCAGGCATGTACCGGAGTTGAAAAAAAAATTGATTTCTTTGGGCTACTTGGAAGAGCTTGGTTTGCTTTTAGTAGCCAGGCTGGGAGTGGATATCTAAAAATTTTCAAGAAAGCTTTGGTGGTGATGAGAGGTAGAAGACTGTGCAACAATCTTTATACAATGGAAGGCTCAGTGGTAAATGATAGTGTAGAGGTGCTAGCAGCGGCACAGAGGGGCAGATTTTATATCGATTGTGATACTATTGGATGGATCATATGAGCGACCGTGGGCTTACAGAACTAAGCAAAAGAGGTATGATCCCAACCCTAAAGAAGGAGGGCATAGATCTTTGTGAGCCATGTATCTTTGGCAAACAGCATAGGGTGAATTTGCCAGAAGTACCAAGCGCAGCAAGGGAGTGCTAGATTTAGTGCACTCGAATGTGTGGAGACTAGCTCCTGTATTAGCTAGAGGTGGGGCAAAATACTTTATTACTTTCATTGATGATTTCTTGAGAAAGGTGTGGGTTTATCTGATCAGAAAAAAATCAGAGGTGTTTGCCCGATTTAGAGCTTGGAGAGCTGAAGTAGAGAAGGAGTCGGGGAGATAAGTAAAGTGTCTAAGGTCGGACAATGGAGGGGAGTATATTAGCCTGGAGTTCAGGACATACTACAAGGAAAATGCAATCAAATGCCATTACACGGTGAGGATGACTCTCCAGTAGAATGGTGTCGTAGAGAGGATGAACCGAACATTGACCAAGAAGGCATAGAGTTTGAGGCTACAGACATCACTCCCAAAGTCCTTTTGGGGTGATGCTCTAACATTTTCTTGTTTTCTTGTGAACAGGTTCCTTCATTATGAGCTGAATGGAGGCATTCTAGAAGAGGTCTAGAGTGGAAAGAAGGTGGAGCTTGGCCACCTGAAAGTCTTCGATTGCACAACCTATGCACATATGGAGGCCCAATCGAGAGGAGCAAATTGGATCCAAAATCTCAAAAGATGATATTCATAGGATATCCACAAGGAGTCAAGGGGTACCTGTTAGATATATGTGCCCTAGAAGCCAGAATTGGCTGACACTTATAATATACTTCTAGGGGCAAAATTATAATTTTGACTATAATTAATGAAATGGGTTATTTTCTATCACACATGTGTATTTAGTGTCTGTGATACATCCTTTGAGTTAATGGTAATGATAATTCATATTTTCAAGAGTTGAAAATTTAAGACATGAATAATCATTATTAACTCATAAACAGCTCCCGACCATAGGATCATCACGAGGATGGTGATTGATCCGGAAGGTTGGTGTACGATCGCTTCTCTTTAGTAGATGAGTCTTGAGTCTACGGTGTGGAGACACCGGAGCGAGAGTACAGGTACTCGTTAGAGAACGAGGGCACTGAGCGTGACCACCTCGAGTAGTCATTAGGGAAGTCTACCTTCTCGTCAATGACTGACTCGATGCTGCAGTAGTGTGTCTGGTTCTTTGACCTGAGATGCATCGGCAGTTCACCTTGAGGGTGTTATAGTTTGACTACACCATTACTCGGTCTCCTAGCCATATGGAACCCTGAGGTGTATGTTGGCTATAGCATGTTCATTGTAGGAACTGGATTGCATCAAGATGGGATCTATCTACCTCGGTGGTAGAGGAGTAGCCCTATGATGATCATGAGAATCAAGTCCAGAAGCCCATGGCCATGGTAGAGTGAAATAATAGAAAGAGTTTCTATTTAGATTTTCACATTGGACTCGAATCGAATGATTACATCATATGACAGAGACTAGGGTTTGACGAGTTCACCTTAACCCTAATCTGATCGGGGCTCAAGATAGAAGAACTTAATCACACAGGTAGCTGCACCAAGAGGTTCGCATTCAGCTCTGATGGGTTGCCACCATATACTGCTAGGTGTCACTGGTGGATTTTGGGAGCAATTAGAATGATTTAGATGATCGATCATTCTAGCTGTTCGAATCAGAAGAGTTCTGATCCATCGAAAGGAGTTTCGATGATGTCTATGATAGAGATCATGACATATCCCATTACCATACAGAACTGAACCTAACTGGGTCACACAAACAAGGGTTTGAATCTGGTGATCATCAATTGAACTGATCTAGTTCAATTGATCTGAATGAGATTCAATTAGGTTCAAGGAAATCGTGCTAGCACTCGATTGAACCTAACGTTCTTCTTTTACTATCATAAATAAGTTGTCCTGACTGAGCCAAAGGAGTTTGTGCTCAATCAGAGGCCTTCATATGGTCTGACTGGAGGTTGTCCAAGTCAGAATAGGTTGTCTTATTTGTAAGACATTACCTGCCATTTTTGGTCACCTGCCATTTCTTGTTCTTTGACTTTGGTCAAAAGTCTACCTTTGACTGGTCAAACGTTGACCATTGACCCTTTGACTTTTGACCACATGTCATGCACCTATTGGAGAGCTGGTGGGGGCCTGTCCCCCTGCCAGAACCTGGCAAGGAGAAGGGCGCACGCCAAGGGTGGCGTGAGCCCAAGTAGGAGGCGCCTAGGAGTCCTTGTTGGACAAGGACTCCACCTCCCTTTTGGATTCCAATCAGAGTTCTACTAAGAATCCAGTTTGACTGGTCTTAGGCGCCCTCTAAGGAGGAATCCAGGGGTCTCTATTCCAACCAATCAGATTTAGATCTGATTTCACAAAGGGTTGTGATTGGTTGAGAGGAAGAGGAGTTGGATCACAAGAGGTCTATAAATAAGACCCTGCGCCCAACCCTAATTAAGAATGCAATTCAATTGAGAAACCCCATGCCCCAAGGCTGCCTCTCCCCTCCTTCTCCATGCCATAGTCTCTTCTCCCCTTGCTCTCCACGTCCAAAAGAGTTTTGGACTTAGGTTGGTGCGATTCAGATCAAGGAAAGGCGATCAAAAGCAAGAAGGCTGCGCTGCTGCAAAAGGACGACTGCAGATCTTCAAAAGAGTTTTGAAGATCCTCCAGATCAGATCCAGATCTGATTTTTGGAGGTGTGATAGAGAAGAAGAGGATCTCCAGATCCAACCCGAGTGGATACCGGTAGAGGCCAGGCGCTTGCGTGGCTAAGATCCAGAACCTTCCGCTGCAATCAGGATCATCTACAGGGTAATAGGATTACCCAAATCAGGTAAATTAAATTTGATTTAATTTATCTTATTTTATTTTATTTATTAAAATAATAAGAATCAGATCTGAAACATATCAAGATCTGATTGAGATCAAGAGAAAAATTTTTGAAATATATCTCTTGATCTGAATCAGATCTGGAACGAACCTGGACCGGGAAATCAGGATTTCCCTTCAACTGGTATCAGAGCCATGGTTCTAAATTGTTTTAGATCTGATTTTAATTTATTTTTAATTAGAAAATAAAGTGATTTCAGATGTCACATGAGATGTGATCAGATCTGAAATCAGAAAAATTAAAATTAAATGATTTGGATCTAAGAACATGAAGATATGCATGACTAGTTCTAGAATAGAATAGTTCTATAGAATAGTTTTGCATGTCTTTGATTTAATCTGATTAAATCATATTTTAGATCTTCTTATTTACTATTTTTGATATTATAAGTGTTATAATAACATCTGATAAAATAGCAAATAAAAATTATTTAATTTTAAATATCATATGAGATATGATAGATGCATGACTAGACTAGTTGTAGAATAGTTCTACATAATTGTCTAGATTAGAATTTATTTTGATTAGATCAATTTAAATCTAATTTTTTAGATTATTATGAGATAATTTAGATCTGAAAATATGCATGATTATGATACATGAGATGTATGCAAAATATGCCATGATTAGATCTAAATTTGTATATGAGATATATGATATAGATCTATAACTGTTTTGTAGTATTGACATGTTCCTGATTAAGGCGTTCCTCTTGGCCGTCCGGTCATAAGAACGAAGAAGGGTTTAAAGGCCCTCTCTTCCCATTCGATGGGGTGTTCTTATGACGTGTAGGGGTGCTGCGTGTTCGTCCTTAATCAGAAACCCAAAACTTACTTTCTGCAAAACCCTAGATCCTGAAACCCTAGGATTTATTGTGCATATTTTGTTTATGAACCCAACTTAATTAAGAATTAAGTTTATGGAATATTAATTAGGTCTAAAATTGAGAATTTCAGATCTAAGACATATTCATAATACTGGGTTCGGGCTTGGGTAGCTCAATTAGGTCTAAGCGGTTGATCAAACCGAATCAAGAGTTGGTTAGATGGGATCAACAATGCTTAAATTGACCAGCCTAATAGGATTAAGTCTGGGTCAAGATCGAGTCACGATCAAGCAAGACCTAATTAGGCTCAGAGGTTAGAGTCTGGATTGTAGGCTAACCCAATTGGTTCTGACTCAACAATTTGGTGTCTAAGGTAAGTTTGGCACAGACGACCGACTGGTTTTTAATTGGAAGCTACTCGACCTGAATGCGTTCTTGTGCGAGTTAATGGCATATTCCTTCCACCGGTCTCACTTACCTGGCCATATCTGTTGACACAGTTCTGATCTGAGGTGGTCAATAATCCGAGCTAACCCATGCCACTAGGTTAGTCATAATTGTTATGACTAAGCCAAGTCTAGTTTAATGAGACCTGAATCAATTCTCCCTAAGAAAAGATTAAGTCTGAGGTCTTCCACCATTGTAGACGTGCGGGCCCTTCCCGGGGTTGATTGTTCTCGGCTGGATACAGTGGCTCAGTTGCACCGGGAAGATGCAACCATGTCTATTAGGCATTGGATGCTATGGGCTGGAGGATGAGTTGGGCTCAATATTTCGGATACGGTGAGAGACCCAATTAGGAACCCAGTCTATGCAAATGGTGGGTCTGACTTAACTAAGGAGTGGATCAATATTCCGGATACGGTGAGATTCATGAATTAGAGACCAAGTTTGGGTGCACCATGATTAGAGAATCATTGAACAAGAGTTGTTCACTCATTGGCTAACCCATCACCAATAACTGTTAGGTGAGGTGATGAGTCAGTTGGTGAGACCGCACCACCCACTAGAAATCATCAATCGCGGAGATTTTCGCATCTCTACAGAGGGAGTGTAGGGATCCGAGAAAATAGTGGGAGCTAATTTGTTTAAAAATAAAATCCCTAAACAAATTGGTCAAGTCAAAATTACAGTATCTAACTAGAATCTTTGACTCTCTACAGGAAAATGTCTGCGTCCAACCCACTTGGCACGTATCCTAGGACACACATAGACTGACTGGACCCAATTATAAAGATTGGCTCAGGAACTACAAAATTGTTTTGGGTTCAGAGAAGTTAACACATGTTTTGGACCAGGACCCTCCCACCTTACCAGCTCGTCCATCCACTGAACAGAGAGCGTCTCTGGAAAAATGGATTGACGAAGACAATAAGGCCAGATACTACATGTTGGGCTCGATGTCTGATGAGCTCCAGCGCCAACATGAAGATATCGGGACTGCTCGCCAAATGTTGGCTCACCTGCAGGAGATGTTTGGTGAACAGAGTCGCGCAGCCAAATATCAAGTCACGAAAATGACTTTTTAAGGCTAAGATGCGTGATGGGCAGTCAGTCCAAGATCACTGTCTGACAATGATCAAGGACATGGAAGAGCTTGAGAAGCTCGGTGTGAAGTTGGACTTGGACTCTGCAGAACGATATTATTCTGCAATCCTTGACTGATGCATATGGGCAATTCATCATGAATTACCACATGCATAAACTTCAAAATTCCTTGGCCGAGTTGAATGAATATGCTGGTTACCGCTGAGCTTTCTATGAAAGGTTCTAAAGGCTCAGTTCTTGCTATGGAACGGACTTCTTCCAAAAGAAAGTCTTATGGAAAGAAAAAGAAGTCTGTGAAAAAGCAAAAGGTGGAAGGATCAAAGAAGAAGAAGGCAGAACCGAAGAAGAAAGGTCGATGGCAAAGGAAAGTGTTTCCATTGCAACAGCGACGGCCATTGGAAGCGGAACTGCCCTACTTACCTGGCCACCCTGAAGAACAAGAAGGAAGGTCCTTCTGGAGGTATGCTCGTTATTGAGTCTAACCTTACGGTTTCTTCTGCATCCAGTTGGGTGCTTGACTCTGGTTCTAGTGCTCATCTGTGCACTTCTATGCAGGGTCTTGAGGATAGCAGGAGGCTGAGGGATGGAGACATGATCCTACGCATCGGTAATGGAGCAAGAGTTGCTGCAGTAGCCGTGGGAACATACCCTCTTCGATTACCATCTGGTTTAGACTTAGTTTTAAAAGACTGTTATTATGTGCCTGCAGCTAGCAGGAATTTGATTTCTGTTTCATGCTTAGCACAAGAAGGTTATGTGATCACCTTCTTTAAGGACCATTGTAACATTCTTTATGAAAGAAATAAAATTGCAAATGGTTTCCTTGTTAATGGTCTTTATCAGTTGCATATTGATGTACCTATTTTAACTATCGAGCAAAACGTGAATGCCAAACGACCTAGGGATAGTCCAAACGACAGATATCTATGGCACCTGAGATTAGGTCATATAGCAGAAGATAGGATTAACAAATTGGAGAAAAATGGGCTATTGAGTCCATTGACTTTTGAGTCATATCCAACTTGTGAATCTTGTCTTCAAGGCAAAATGACTAAACTCCCTTTTGTTGGACATGGGGAGAGGGCCACAGATCTCCTTGCCCTAGTACATACTGATGTGTGCGGCCCATTTGATGTGCCGGCTAGAGGCAATTTTGTCTACTTCATTACCTTTACCGATGATCTGTCTAGGTATGGGTATGTGTATCTTATGAGACACAAGTCTGAAGCTTTTGAAAAGTTCAAAGAATTCAGACATGAAGTAGAAAAACAAACTGGAAAACCCATTAAGGTTCTTCGATCAGATCGAGGAGGTGAATACCTTAGCCGGGAATTCCTAGACTATCTTAAGGAAAATGGCATAGTCTCTCAATGGACTCCACCAGGAACACCTCAACTCAACGGGGTTTCAGAACGGAGAAATCGGACTCTATTGGATATGGTTCGATCCATGATGAGCTTCACAGACCTCCCAGATTTTCTTTGGGGACATTCATTATTAACTTCAATCTATTTACTGAATAGGGTTCCCTCTAAAACCGTTCCTACCACACCGTATGAGATATGGCACGGTAAGAAACCAAGTCTGAGTCATCTCAGAATTTGGGGTTGTCCGGCTTATGTCAAAAGACAACAAGCGGACAAGTTAGAGTTTAGGTCCTTTAGAGCTCGATTCATAGGATATCCTAAAGAGTCATTAGGATACTATTTCTACATTCCAGAAGACCACAATGTGATTGTGAGTCGACATGCCATATTTCTTGAAAAATAGTTTATTCAAGATAGTGGCATTGGAAAGCAGATTAAGCTTGATGAGAAAGTCTCACAAGCAGAACGAGCTAAGGACCAAGTGGAACCAAATCAGGTTGAGCCAATAAGAACACTACCTCCTCCACCTCGTAGATCGGAAAGAGTTTCCCGTCCCCCTGAAAGATACTTAGGTATTATTTCAGAGGATGTAGAGGAAATGTTCCTCATAGGTAATGGTGCTCATGGTGATGATCCCAAAACCTACAACGAGGCGATATCAGATATCGACTCCGAGAAATGGCTTGAGGCAATGAAGTCAGAGAATTGACTCGATGCACTCAAACCAAGTCTGGACCTTGGTAGATCCACCAGAAGGTATAGTACCTATTGGGTGTAAATGGATCTTCAAGAGAAAGATTGGTGCAGATGGGAATGTGGAGACATTCAAGGCTAGACTGGTGGCAAAAGGTTATAGTCAACGTGAAGGCATTGACTATCAGGATACCTTTTCCCCGGTAGCTATGCTAAAATCCATCCGCACATTGCTTGCTGTTGCAGCCTATTTCGATTATGAAATATGGCAAATGGACGTGAAAACGGCATTCCTAAATGGATATCTTGAGGAAGATATCTATATGGAACAGCCGCTAGGTTTCACATCCAGTGATACTGATCACAAGGTTTGCAAGCTGCAAAGGTCCATATATGGACTTAAGCAAGCATCTCGGAGCTGGAACACTCGTTTCAATGATGTGATCAAAAAGTTTGGTTTCATCAAAAATGAAGAGGAACCATGTGTTTTCAAAAGGGTCAGTGGGAGCGCTGTTGTCTTCCTCGTATTGTACGTGGATGACATCCTCCTTATTGGGAATGATATTCCCATGTTGACATCAGTCAAGATGTGGTTGTCCAAGGAATTCTCCATGAAAGACCTAGGTGAAGCATCCTTTATTCTAGGAATTAAGGTCTATAGGGATAGACCGAATAGGATGCTAGGACTTTCACAGAAGATGTACATAGAGGAAGTACTAAAGAGGTTTAGTATGGAAAACTCTAAGAGGGGATTAATACCCTTCAGACATGGTATTCATCTTTCCAAGAAGATGTGCCCCAGCACACCTGAGGAAATAGAACGCATGAGCAAGATCCCTTATGCTTCTGCAATAGGGAGCCTCATGTATGCCATGCTATGTACACGACCTGATATAGCCCATGCTGTGAGTGTCACAAGCAGATATCAGTCAAATCCAGGTGAAGAACACTGGACTTCTGTGAAATGTATCCTTAAGTACTTGAGAAGAACTAAGGATATGATGTTGGTCTTTGGTAATGGAGAACTCCAAGTTCAGGATACACAGACTCGGACTTCATGTCCGATATAGATGATCGAAAGTCGACATCTGGAAGTCTGTTTGTGTGCAATGGTGGAGCTGTCAGCTGGAAGAGTTCCAAGCAAACTGTGATAGCAGATTCCACCATGGAAGCAGAATATATAGCTGCATCAGAGGCTGCAAAGGAAGCATTCTGGTACAAGAAGTTTGCTGCAGAAATTGGAGTAATGCCATCAGATGCCATTCCTCTTTACTGCGACAACAATGGCGCCATAGCCCTTGCTAAGGAGCCGAGGTCTCACCAGAAGTCCAAGCACATTGAGCGGCGATATCATCTCATCCGCGATTACCTTGAGAAAGGTTACGTTGAGGTCAAGAGAGTCAACTCCGCAGATAATGTGGCAGACCCACTTACAAAGCCGTTGGGCCAGCAGAAGATCGAAGCCCACCTTGAGAAGATGGGACTTAGACTTGTAGCCAATTGGCTTTAGGACAAGTGGGAGATTGTTAGATATATGTGCCCTAGAAGCCAGAATTGGCTGACACTTGTAATACACTTCTAGGGGCAAAATTATAATTTTGACTATAATTAATGAAAATGGGTTATTTTCTATCACACATGTGTATTTAGTGTCTGTGATACATCCTTTGAGTTAATGGTAATGATAATTCATATTTTCAAGAGTTGAAAATTTAAGACATGAATAATCATTATTAACTCATAAACAGCTCCCGACCATAGGATCATCACGAGGATGGTGATTGATCCGGAAGGTTGGTGTACGATCGCTTCTCTTTAGTAGATGAGTCTTGAGTCTACGGTGTGGAGACACCGGAGCGAGAGTACAGGTACTCGTTAGAGAACGAGGGCACTGAGCGTGACCACCTCGAGTAGTCATTAGGAAGTCTACCTTCTCGTCAATGACTGACTCGATGCTGCAGTAGTGTGTCTGGTTCTTTGACCTGAGATGCATCGGCAGTTCACCTTGAGGGTGTTATAGTTTGACTACACCATTACTCGGTCTCCTAGCCATATGGAACCCTGAGGTGTATGTTGGCTATAGCATGTTCATTGTAGGAACTGGATTGCATCAAGATGGGAATCTATCTACCTCGGTGGTAGAGGAGTAGCCCTATGATGATCATGAGAATCAAGTCCAGAAATCCATGGCCATGGTAGAGTGAAATAATAGAAAGAGTTTCTATTTAGATTTTCACATTGGACTCGAATCGAATGATTACATCATATGACAGAGACTAGGGTTTGACGAGTTCACCTTAACCCTAATCTCTGAATCTGAGTCGCGGCCTTCAGAATAGAAAGAATCTTATCAACCATCAGATAGCTACCAGAGGTCGCATTCAGCTCTGATGGTGCACCCATATACTACTCTAGGTGTCACTGGTGGATGTTGGGGCAATAGAATGATTTAGATTGACGGTCATTCTACTGTCGAATAAGAAAGAGTTCTGAATCCATCGACGGAGTTTTCGATGAATGTCTATGATAGATGAAGTCAATGACATATTCCATACCATACAGAACTGAACTAACTGGTGTCATCACAAATAAGGGTTGAACTGGGATCATCAATTGAACTTGATCTATTCAAGTTGGATACTGAATGAGATAATCAATTAGTTCAAGGAAATGGCTAGCCTCGATGAACCTAACGTTCTTTTTTACTATCACAATAAGTTGTCCTAAACTGACCAAGAGGAGTTTGTGCTCAAGTCGAGGCCTCATATGGTCTGACTAGAGGTTGTCCAAGTCCAGAATAGGTTGTCTTATTGTAAGCATTAACCTATCATTTTGTCACACCTGCCATTGTCTTGTTTTCTTTGACTTTGGTCAAAAGTCTACCTTTGACTGTCAACACTTGACATTGACCCGTTGACTTTGAACGCATCATGTCAGCGACCTATTGGGAGAGCTGTGGGGGGCCCTGTCTCCCTGCAGAACCCTGGCAAGAAGAAGGGCGCAAGCCATAAGGTGGCGTGAAGCCAAGTAGGAGGCCCTAGGAGTCCTTGTTGGACAGGACTCCATCTCCTTTTTGGATTCCACTCAGAGTTCTTACTGAAGAATCCAGTTGACTGGTCTTCAGGCGCCCCTAAGGAGGAATCCAGGGTCTCTATTCCAACTCAATCAGAATTGGATCTGATTTCACAAAGGGTTGTGAATTGGTTGAAGAGGAAGAGGAGTTGGATACATAAGGTCCTATAGAATACAGACCCTGCGCCCAATACCCTAATAAGAATGCAATTCCTAATTGAGAAACCCCAAGCCCCAAAGGCTGCTCTCCCCTCCTCTCCAGCCATAGTCTTCTTCTCCCTTTGCCTCTCCCAGTCCAAAAGAGTTTTTGGACTGTAGGTTGGGTGCGATATCAGCATCAAGGAAGGCGATCAAAAGCAGAAGGCTGCGCTGCTGCGCAAAGAGATGGCCTTCAGACTATTCAAAAAGAGTTTTAAAGATCCTCTCACAATTCAGGATATCGAGATCTAGATTTTTGAGGCATGATAGAGAAAAGAAGAGGATTCCAGATCCAACGACCGGAGTGGATACCGGTAAAGGCCAGGCGCTTTGCGTGGCCTAGAGTCCAAACCTCCGCTGGCAATCAGGAATCAATCTACGGATAATAGGATATTACCAATCGGGTAAATTAAATTTGAATTTTAATTATCTTATTTTATTCTTATTATTAAAAATATAAGAATCCAGATCGAAACATATCAAATATCATTGGGATATAAGAGAACAAATTTTGAAAATATGAATCTCTTGATCTGATCAAGATCTGACGCACCTGGACCGGTGAAAACTCAGGACTTTCCCTTCAACACTACCTACTATGGAACTCTCAG